>JARQSW010000642.1:7948-26116 GCA_030142375.1 Calameuta pallipes
CAACTCCCAGTTCATACCGGCTCGTCAATTCCCGGTGACCCAAGAATTGGCTGGCGCCCGCCTGGCTTGCGGATGCACGAACGACGCGTGGACGGACGAAGGTAACGTAGGTTGGTTCCCGCAGATTGTTCTCGGATTTTAGCTACCGGTATCGGGTCAAGAAAAAATACGTTACAATTTATATATTTAAACTTAAATATATGTCGAATTTTAATATATGTATATCTTCTGTTTTTATGTAAAAAGGTGTTGATTATGATCCCGTCCCCAAAAAACCACGTTTCGATTATCCGAACTTTTGATCATCCGAACTAGTCTCGGTCCCAATTGGTTCGGATAATCGAGGTTCTACTGTAACGAATTTCCCGAAATTTTCGCTTGGTGTAGATGCGGGAATCTACATACCTGCCAGAGCGTTTAACCCCAGGTTGACCGGCTTGGTTGTTCGACAGCCAAATTCTCTCGTGGCCTATTTATAATATTTTGCCGATTATTATAAGATATCATTTACCATAATATCGCTAAACTTTTTTCCGATTTCCGAAACCTAAGTTCCGTTAACTTTCATAGCGAACTCGCGCCTGTCATTACTCTGATTATCTGGAAACTTTACTGTTCCTCCTCTATCTTTTCTTTTGAGCTGTTATAATTTAATTCGAATTCTCTCTTTTCCTTTTTCTGATTTTTCTGAAGGGCGATTCCTGGCTTTGCTACGCCCTTTTCCTAGTTTAGTGTATGGCGATATCTTCCGTTCTTATTGCACGAATCATTTATTCTGTGTCGTATTTTATTATCGTTGCTGAAAATTATTCTATTGTATTATCACTTATATTACTTGTGAAATATTTGAGCCTTTTGCATATCGCGAACGACCCTCTGACGTGTCGCGTTCTAGTCGCCATCCGAGGCGACCTTTGTGTTGACGTTCCTCGACGCCGTGTCTTCTGCCAGTCCTCGAGATTATACTACCCGTCCCGAGAACGTCGTACCATCGCAACGATAATTAAATACTCGTTATAATATTTTATTTTCTGATTTGTGACATTTGTTTGTGCCATATCGTGTTCTAATTTGTTGTGATCTTTCTATCGATTGTGCTAACTTTTCCGTATTCGAAATTTTGAGCTTGTGTTGCAGAACCTGCACTTATTACCAATTCAGCGGGTTCACGCTAATTTATAATTTCGTTCAATTGACTCTTCCGTATTAGCATTGTCGATCGTGGTTATAATTTCGCACGAACGAGAATTGGAACCGCGTAATCGTTCCGCTGCCGTTCCTTACGTTCCGACTTTTGTTAGCTTATTACGATTTTGTTAGTTTATTCCGATGAATGTGACTATTCCAACTTTAGTTAGATTCTTCCGACTTCAGTAGCTATCTGCTTCCTGGCATTTGGCTCTTTAGAGCACAAAGCCATTAAGGAACAAGAAAAAGAAGAAGTCTATCCGCTTGTCCCATTTGCCTGTCAACCACGCTACTGTCCAGACTAACGAATAATCCAGAGACAGGCACAAATCGCACAAGTTATAAAAGATACCATAGCAATCACGTATTACCATTAACACCGTAATGCCTAAAGATTAATTGGCCATCGGTACCACTGCAATAACTACTAACAATTTGAGATTTTAGGTTTTCGCGGCCAATATTATCATTAATACTCATGGCTTCCGTCCGGAAACCATGAGTATTAACTACTGACAATGAGACATATTGGATATCATTGTGCACGAGGCGACGCCAATATTTATGGAAATCGCGCCATCCCAAACGAACCATCGACGACGAGACGAGGACGCGGCACAACCCCTCGTTTAGCAGATTACGGGCGAAGTATTATGTGTGAATGACTTTGGACTATGCACGTATTTATTTATTACTTTATATCTATTAAGCGTATACGTTATTAATATCTTCTGTGAATGATCACATTAAAACGCCCGACTCCAGATTCGAATGGGATCATATTACCGGTCACAGTCATCGATATTTTTTCTTTGATCAATTCGAAATTTAAGCTTGCATAATTATATCCGCACGATAAATTATAATAAAAACACATAAAAATCATTACAGTTCTGACCCTCAGAAGAGGCTTTGCGGACAGTCTAAAGGTTAAATAACTTTTAAGTAAGCTCTGCACATTTCTTCGAAACCCATACATATATCGCTTATTTAACAATATCTGATCAATTAAAATATCAAAGGCCTTTCCAAGATGTTCAAACACCGCTACGTCAGGGGCACTGTCATCCAGCGCTTTATATACGGAATATACTAGTTCAGCTATTGCACAATTTGTGGAATCTTTTCTTGAAAAACCAAATTGCCTGTTTAATATTTTCTTCTGTTTTAAGAAGCTCATTATTCTTTTCACAAGACACTTCCAAAAATCCTCGAGATGAGGTAGGCCTATAATTCGTAATCACACTAGTGTCCCCTGATTTATGCATTGGAACCACGACTGCTTGCTTAACAAGTTGATTGCCACGTCAGTCATCAGTGACTGACACTGAACTTTCCGTTCAGGCCGCGTCAGTCACCGGTGACTGACAGTGTAAAATATCTGCACTTCTAAGCAGGGCGAGTGGCCTGACGGGGATGTCTTTAAAAATTCGCGTGGCACTCAACGTGTTAAAATGTTTAAAACATTCTCCAGAGGATAACGACAAAGTTTTATACATACGAGCCATAAGGTGCATAAATTTAACATTTTCGCCGTCATTTTATCAATGCCAGGTCGTTTATTACTTTTCAAATTATTTGAACAGTTCGGGATTTCTACGTAATCAACAACATTTAGAAATACATATAGAATCATGTGTGAAGGGCATATTTGTTTTAATACGAGACTGCTCATTTATTTGAACCGCAAGAGTAGCTCCTATCCCGGCAAGATATTTATTGAAATCCTCTACAATTTGTTCCTCTTCGCTTATTACGTCTTCATTTTTAAAAATTCTATTTATCGGTTTATCCGCCATGCCAAAATTCATTATCTCTTTTACCTCCTTTCACATCTTTCTTGAGTTATTAATGCACTAATAGTCTTACGTCTATGGTATGTATTTTTTGCTTTCTATCGAAGACACTAACTTATTCCTGTATGCTTTGAATCTATTTTTTAACAGTTAGTTTAATAGCTTTTTCTTTGAGAATTTGTGCAGGCGATTGTTTTAATGGATTGAATTTAACCTGATGCGATCCATGATCTTTAGCCAGCATTATGAGTTAGTTATTTTATTAAATTGCTTTCTTTACATACACAGTAAACCTTTCAACAAATCTATCCACAGCAGTATTTACATATGTGGCTTCCCGAATCACATCCCGGCCGGGTGTAATCAATTATGCACTTCACATTATTTCTCGTGGTTTTCTCACTCATCGTCTCTTGGATCCACACTTGCAGCACGATTAGGAAGCGGCCTGTTATGCTTGTTTACAGTATTGTGGCTATTATTCTCTTTTTGAGTGCAGATTTAGACGTTTGTTAACTTCATCTTCATATTTATTCTTTCTTCCATCTATATATGCAGATAGTGTGGTTAAGTTTGACCCTGGAATTCAAAACTTCACCACGGTTCTTTGAATAACGTTTTCTCGTAGTTCTTGTGGTAACACTAAACATACCGACAATTTATTATAAACGTATTTTTGGCTTTAGAACGGTCAAATGACCGGTAAATGGTACGTTTAGTGTTAATTACTCTTCAATTCTCACTCTTTTAATGGTTCGATTATCGAGACTCTCCAGTGCTACTGAATAAGATTGACCGAGATTTAGATTTACTTCATCCGTCATAGTTTTAATGTACCTGACAATTCCACAGCTTGTTTTCAGAACTTCATTGTTTATCGGTCTCACTTTTACCACATTAACTTGTACAGTATTTAATTCCAACGATCTCTTGAGAGCATTGACAGTTGTAACTGAATTTTGCTGTTTCTTTGGTTGAATTATGATGAATCCTAATCTAGAAGATACGGGGATTCCTGCCTCGGCATTTTTAGAGAATCTCAGCATAAGCTCAGTTTCGTTACGTAATCTTTCCAGCATCTCAGTCAGAGTCTGTATGAAAAGAGCATGACTAGCAAAACTTAATTTAAAAATTCTTTTTATACTTGGAAAACATTACGCACATACTTCTTGATTAGTACCTTGATGCTTTGTTATTAATAAGTCATGTTAATTTTTTATATTTTTTTCGCCCTCTATTATCGATAATTGCCTGACATCTGCGAGACAGACTTTCTACTGGTTTTACAGCGAAATCTCGAGGTAATCATTCCCATATTAAGTTAATTTGTCGCGTTAGCTGCTTAACGATCCATATTTTCTTTCTACGACGCTTGAGCTTCATCACCGACCAAATATTTGCAATCGGAATGGCATCCGGTGAGTGTGAAGACCAATCTAGACTTCCACATTATTTTCTTCTTTCCATGCGGTACACGAACGGCTTCAATGTTTTGGGTCGTTGCTTTCCTGTAGTACCCACTGATCGTTTTGTGTTGTAAAGCACTTTTTGGCAGATGTCAATAAAACTTTTTCGTAGATTTCAACCATATCTCAACACTTAAAATATCGGTGAGCATGTGTAAAGTCCCAAATCGTTGCTTTGAGAAACGACCCCAAATGTGAATTTTTACCGGGTGTAACAGTCGTGTTTAACAGTCCCCCGGATCAGTTTATTGATGAGCATACAAAAGGCACAAGAGATGCTACTACTGGATATTTTGTCGGTGTATGCATAGTATTTAGTATACTATGCATATGCATAGTAATTATAGCAGGTTTTTGTTGAACACCACTTAAAAGGTGTCTCTTTCTCCGACTTGTTGGATTTACTTTCCTTTACGTCACCTGTCATCTTGCAAAAAATGCTCATTTATTGTATGGTTACCATTAATCACATCACCACTAATTAATACCGACCGTAGTCTATACTTACATCGAATCCTTATCTGCACATGTTAATATTATAATACAGTCAAAGATCAGATTACACAAATGATTTGCTAAAGTGTAGTTACTGTCAATGTCTTTTGTCTAGGATATCAAATCAGGGTTAAGTACGTCATAAGAATTTCGCAGTCCGATAAAAGTGGAGACCGAGAGAGAAGAATGAAATATTAGTAAGTGCTCAATGGCATTTAAAATACACGTTCTTCACGTTACTTTTTAGGCTGTGTATATTTTTCAATCATTGTTCTTGAGGTTACAAATACATAAAATAAAACCGCATAATTCGTGCGGTCGTATTTCAAGACTTACCCCCATATCTTATGTTCAATTTACTTTTTATATCCTTTTTCTTTTTCTGAATTCTTATCGTGTTTCATTTGCTATTTCATCTAATGTGTGCTCAATATTGGTATTAACACTAAACATACCAACAATTTTTTATAAACGTATCTTTGGTTTCAAAACGATCAAATGAACGGTCGATGGTACGTTTAGTATTAAATAACATTTCAATATTGGATTGAATATTCTCTTCAAATATAACTCTTAATATTCGTTTTATGACGCTATCAATTTTAAATCTCATTCCGTTAAGAAAAAAAAAATAGTTATTTTTGTCACACAAACATACACAGCCGGAGATATGAACGCACGCAATGAGAGATAGAAATAGAAATAGAAATCCTTCTCTTTGTGATATTAATTGCTTAACTGCTCTTTCATGCTTCGTGCAGTCGAGCTTAACCAGATTTAAAGATCAGATAATATTCAGATTTCATCTCGTGGCAACGACTTTATGTACCACAATCGTATATCATGATAAAAGATGTAGGGTCACCAACGATAAATACATCAAACCATGATACCTTAATTTCTTCACTAAAAATTTTTGTGATAGTTTTATATAGCCAGCACGCGGTAACACAATATAATACTAATATATATCTGGGAATTCAAGTTTATCCTTAACTTCCAATTGTCAATGCTATTGTAGTAATGCGGAAATAATGGTGGAGCTTAATGCCAGTATTTTATCCGAGCAAATTCTTGAATGTAAACATTTTTCACTTCATTCTAAGTTGTATAAATAATCAACTTATCCTTATATTAGCTGCTTACTAAATAAAAATTGTTTTTATTGGAAAATCAGAAAAACGAATCAGACACAAAGCTTTCAAAAACACACGCACACTTAGCTATTACATTTAAACTACGCTAGCGTGCAGAATAAAACTAATATTGTCGCCATCGTTTTAATCTCAAATGTCGCACTCAAGATAAACATATAGTTTTGCAATTAAAAGAGATTACATTTAAAATGCATTAACAAATTTTTCAAATTTTAGTTTTGGAAATAAAAATTTAGTTCTAATAGATAATTCATAATGTATCAAATAAACAACGAATAACAATCCTAATGGGGGAAGAACAAACCAAGGAGGGAAACAAGCAACAAACACAACATTATAGATTATTCGTCTAGAATGAATTCATAGTATTTTAGTTTAAGAGATAGATTTGAAAAATAAGTGTATTTGTTATATTAATTTATTGTTTGAGATCAAATATTGTTGATACTTAAGTTTTCTTCTTTCCAACTTGCTTATTTTAATATTTTTTTTAAGGTCTCAACAAAACCAAATATGAGTACAAAAGAAACTTTGTCTACACTCGTATATAGGTTCCAATGGAAATAACTCGTTTTTTATACTGGGAAAAGTGATAACAGAAAACACAAAGTAAATGTCCTATCGCCAATGCTATAATTTCCTACTCAGGGATATAACAGTTATGGACATCAGGTGTTTCATAGCTATTTCTCTTGAATAGGGAATTATATTATCGTCGAAATGTTACTTTGTGTTTCCTGGACCGTCATTCTAAAAAAGATGATAAAAGAAGAAGCTTACCGGATACTTTGCCAAAATCTCTGAAGATACGAAAATCCGTATCCCCTGGAACAATGCCACTTTGAAATATTTCTTGAGCCAAGGATGATGCATACGGATATGGTACAGTTCGTGAATAAACCTGAGACAGAAAAAACAAATTATATTTAAAATATAATTGGTTATAGTATCAAGTGAATGTAATACAAGACTTGTACTTCTAGAATCCAAGCATTTCCTGGTCCAGCTTGGAACAACAATTCGCGACCTCCAGCACCACAAGCTTCCAGATTTATAAAAGCTCGAACTTCTTTTGCCCAAGGATGCTGAGTTATGAATCCATGAGATGCCTACATGAATTTGAAAATTCAAAAAACAATTTAATGTATATTTGCATGTTTTATCTATATCCCTTAAATAGATCAACTATATCTACCTGCATTAAATTCTCTTCGGCTCCATTAAATAAAAATATGATATTATGTTTGAGAAATTTAGCATCCTGAGACATCACACGTAGTACTTCCAACATCACTGCACAACCAGCTCCATCATCAGAACCACCTATAATATTAATAGAAATAAAAATTTAAAATTTAAAATTTGCTTTAAAATTTGACCTTTAAATCTGATACAAAATAAATGTTCATAGTAATACAAATTTAACACAAAAATTAATTTTTAATTAAATTTTATGTGTATACAGGTCTAATATTAAAATTATACTTGCCAGGGCTTTCTGGAAACGTATCAAAATGACAGTTTAAAAGCAAACTATGCTTCGAAGGCCTATATGGACTAAGTTTAACAATAACATTTTGAACGTTCCTATAAATGTTTGTCATTCCATCCAGAAACGTTAAAGGAAATGCACCACTATGTTTTGTAACATCCATAACAATTTTGTAATCTGTGCTAGCATCTTTAATAATATCATTTATCACTGTCATAAGAAACTTCACAGCCAATATCTCATTTTCATAACTTCCTGTTATTCGAGGACCAATAGATGTTAAATTAACTACATGATCTCGAGCTCTTTCTGCAACAAATCTTCCTGGAAACAAGGCTTCTGTATTAATATAGTGAGGCGTTGGTAAATTTTTTTCCAGCACAATAACTATTAGTGATATGGCAAGAAAATAGGTGACCACAAAAAATAAATGTTGTGTATCATTTTGTTCGATGTACTTCTTCTTTGAAAAGGCCTTATTCGTATACAGAATATCATAAGAAGATCGTCTGACTGAATGTTGGCGTAGTCTAACTCCGTCTTGCTAAAATATAAAAAGATTTCGGTCAATAACTCCTAATTTATACATCACCATTTTATCAAAATACCCGGCTGATAGGTTATGTTATGATTAGAGATATGTATTTTATTTAAACATAGCAGGAAAGAAAAGGTCGTACCATCATTATTACTGTTCCTTTATCACGTAAATAAATTAGTTTCAAAGGCACTTAACAGAAATGAAAACGTCAGTTAATAACTGAAAGCATTTCTCTGTATTTACCACTGCATTTTTCCATAACATATAGTCATCGAAGGAAGTACGATAAACGCTCTAGCGATAGCATTATATAAAGTGGTCAGATGTGCTCACGCGCAGCTTTTTAATCGACGATCAGTACACTGATATATGTATACACCCCTATACTAGGTGTTTCATAAATGATGCACTGCACTGATTTGCAAAAGCTTTCTCATAAAGCTATCTGTGTGAAGTTAATCGGCCAGCTTTTATTTTTTAAACTTTTTCTTATTCCAATCGTTTGATAATCAATAGCATCGACGTATAATATGGACTACGCATAGACATAGGAAAAATGATCGGCTGAAAGAAGAAGATAACGACTGCTGGCTGCCAAGCCCTGTCTCTTGGTAATCAGCAGTCGTAGTACGAAAGTATAAAGAACGTAGGTAGCCAATAGAAGCATTACAGAAGGAGAGTGATTTGCCGTCACCTCATTTCCTCTATGTTTATTTAAACGATCACTTTTTTAAAGGATTTGAAGTAGAAATCGTGTAGTCCATATTATATGTCGATGGTCAATAGTTTTTTCAGAAAATCAAAATCTGGTATGAAGTCAGCCGGCACTTTTTTGTTTCTAATTGGATTTAGCTTTTCAAGGGTTCAAGTGATGCCGAATCGTTTGGTAGTTATGAATTAACTAATAAAAACGTTTGATGGTCTATCGTTTGTTAAAAAAGTTATGGAAAAAAACCATACGCGGTTCGAGGATATCAATCGATACGATACAATCGATTTCTTGATCGGTTTATCCATTCCCATAGAGCATGTCGGTCGTTTTTACGACGGAGGGCTGCATCGGCTCGTCGAAGACGTCGAACTAAATTCGTCTGCAAGATGTCTCTTTTAGTTTTGCGTTTTAATTTTTTTAATTAAAGATGACTTTTGTAGGTCGTCGGACCAAAGACGTCTGAAGACTACAAAATATGTCATTTTTTACCATTCGATTAATAAACCACACGCTCAGCCGCCATCTTATAATCTTTTTTTTCCGCTTTACTAAAGATGCGCGTGTGTAGAATTGCGTAAATGCTGCTTCATAGTGTTTTTTATTAAACAATTAAAGAAAATGAAACGGCAAAAGAATTTTTTGTCGTTATCAAAACGACAAAAGAATCGGCGTATAACGCAGCTGGTAAATAAAGACTTTGCATTGTGCCAAGAAAGTACTGCGTCAAATAATGCTGGTGGTGAGCGTAAAAAATCCACACCTGACCCAATTAATCATAACAGCGGTCTAAACAAAAATGATCTGAATTATTCATTATACTCGGTTGATTTATTACAACAACAAACTGAAGTAAAATAGCTATAGTTGTATGATGTTGTATAACCCTCCGAATTAGTATATTTTTCAAATTTTCTATGAACGTGACCAACCTCTATGTCTAGCACTTATCTCAGTTTTCCTAAGGCCCATTATCTTAGAAATATTCATTAATCCTTAAAAACCACATCCAAACCATAAAAACCCAGAATAGGCCTTTCCCATCATATAACTACCGTAATGTACAATTTCAAACCTAAAGCATTTTCCCTCTCCACATTTTCACGACTTCCTTAAAAACCACCCTGAACGTATTTTAGCGAGCAGTTAGATAGAAACCAGTGAAGTGGAGATCTCACATAGGTCACGAATAGTGTCAGGAACACAGAAGTTCCCAACACGGATTAAGTAAAATAAAATATGAAAACTGTGATTCGTCGTATCATTTGGGAATCCAACACCTTATCTCACACCTGGATTTGTTCAGTGAAGAGATGGCTAGCCCCAGATTTAACGAGGCTGATATTGAGGTTCGGCATTTTAAGTTTGAATCCGACTGCTGTTAAACTTATGCCAGTCTTGTTCCATGCGTATCCTGCTTCCAATTTTTCACTTGTTTCGATGATCACAATTTATAATAATGCTTGCGTCCTTTAGGCCGTTCAAAGCGAAATACGAACGATCGACAGGTGGATCGCCAGGATATCGCGTTACAGCTGCTGGTCGGGATAATCCTTGGTGTCACGAAACATCTATTAAGGAGTAGAACAACCAATGTCTGTACTCCCGGCTTTGTACCTGTTACACAGTGGTTCTCCAATTTCGAAGTAACATAAATAGGAACTTGTGCTTTTATATATTTTTAATTTGAAACAGAGAAATGTATGGAAAACAGATGTATAGATATAGATGCTAACAAAACTATATAATCGTATCTTTTCAATCGTTGCTGTGTTTCTATATTAGATACATTCGTTTTAGCTTTTTCTTTTCTTACACGGAGAACTAGCATATCAAAGAATACGTATAAGCTACTTCTTATCATATTTTTATATCGTAGTTTCATAATTACTTATAACGCTTTTTTATTTTTAATAAAAGCTATATGTAGTTATGTGGTATATCGACGGCGATTACACCTCCCAAACTTCGTCCGATGCTCATGTAGGTTGGATAAATAGTCCAGGCGCGTTTTTTAGGATTGTACACACATATCGTCCTGATATCTGCAGTACCATCATTACCTCCTACCACGTACAGCTCCTCATTAAGGCACACCACACCTATGAATTGAAAAAAAAAATCCTTGATTTCATGAATATAATCAAATGTAGGTATAAGCAAAATCTATTATCCACCAGCATGATTTCGAATCCCCGGCATCTCCTCAATAAATGTCCAAACGTTTTTATTTGGATCAAAGACTTCAACTTCAACGGCTCCACCAACGACATATAAAATTCTCTTCACAACACATGCACTTGCATTTCTTCTAGGATAACGCAAATCCGCAACCAAATTCCATTGCCCTGTTTCCGGATTATAGCATTCTACGCTAGATAAAGTCTCGTTAGACATCATCCCTCCATTGCCTCCAATCTAGAAAAATTAAAACCGTAAATAATCTTTGGCATTGCAAAATTCATAATTATTTATATGGTTGTTACACTTTATGCTTACAGCGTATATGAGGCCGTTCAGTGCAGCCACTGCGAAGAAGCTACGAGCTACGATCATTGGTGGGATCATTGTCCACTTGCATGATTTTGGATTATAGACTTCAGCTGAGCTATAAATTGTCTTTTCGTTCTGACCACCGATCTAGAAAATATTTCAAAGTATAATTTGCAAATTTTCTAAACTTTAATGTATTTAAAATATATGTATAAAATTTATGAAGAATGAGTTTCATAGCACAATGTAAGACCATACAGCATAAATGCAATCATCCAGTGTTACAACGCCGAAGTTCATTCGTTTAATTTTCATTCCTGTACAAGCAGACCAATGATCGGCGGAGACATCGTAAACATGCATGGTTCTTAGCGGTCCTTCAGTTGAATTAGAACC
The DNA here is from genome assembly GCA_030142375.1 of Calameuta pallipes. NCBI lineage: Eukaryota > Metazoa > Arthropoda > Insecta > Hymenoptera > Cephidae > Calameuta > Calameuta pallipes. The sequence continues at coordinate 19,682 of JARQSW010000642.1, forward strand.
ACCCAATGCGTATATATTACCCTCAAGAACGGTTACACCTGGACAAAAATAGTAAAATATCTGAACATTCAATAACCATTCTACTGAAATCAATTATATGTATATGGGTCATTCCACGTCAGATTAAAAACCAAATTTTTAATTGTCCTTAAAATTGTTTCCCTTGTTCTCGAGGGGGGAAAAGATGACACCTATTTTTTTATTTCAATATGATACGAAGAATTTTCGAAATATCGATTTTTTAATTTATCGACTCCATAAAACCGGTTCTTCTTTAACCTTTTCGCTACGGGCGGGTTCTCCGCTGCGGTACTTCTGCTGAACGGAGCGCCGCGACATCACTGCACGCTACCGTAGTACCTCAGTGGCATCTTGCGGAGAGCCACTATAGTGGCCCGTAGTACCTCAGTGGCATCTTGTGAAAGTTCACTATAGTGGCCCGTAGTAGCGAAAGGGTTAAATCCGTCGTGCATCGTCCATTTTTCGACTAAAAGCACAGCACTGCAGGGCAAAATGTGCAATAGTGTTCACTTTAAAGTCCACATTTTAATGGTCGAAAATTCGGTCGTTTATTAATCTTTATGCAACAATTTCTTAAACAATTTGTATTATTTCGAAAGAGGCATCTTCAAATTGAATAATTTTTTCTGTAATTTGCTATTATAGTGCAGAGAATATTGTCTGAAAATTTGAAGGTGGACCGTCGAATATTTTTTTAAATAAACTTCGAAATATGTGACTCATTTTTTGATTTTTGATTTTTCGATTCACGGTCACAAGGCGACTTCGGCTACCGATACAGATAAAGTTCTCGCTTTCTGGTTCCCTTCGGGCCGCCACCCTGCTCAGAAGCTACGCTCTCTAGTCTAAAACAGTCACATTTGACTTGCCGTAAAATCACTCAAATAAATGTTCAAGGGGAAATATATTTCAGCGCAAAATGGTGCACTTACATACGTTCTAATGTAATTTTTATACAAAGTCATATGTGGCTCCTTGAAAATATCATCGTTTTTAACTAGTCAAAAAATACATTGAACTCATGGATCAATTATAGATCAGACAGTAACATTTTTAGACGCTTTTTACTTGCAGCTTCAATTCAGTGCATACAGAAAATATGTATTTGGCACGGCGAAAGCATAAGAAACAATCGATCAAACGCGCATTGCTCAAGAAGTCTGTACCATTTGTTTTCATTAGCTTGCACGCAGATACACAAAGCCCCAAGTTAGCAGTTTAATCATGAACCAGAATCTACATTACAAAGTACAACTTGAAAACAGTGCATTAAACACCTATAATTATTCTCCTTCATCATTTCCATTAGGGAGAAACAAATCAACCAATTTCGAACCTTAAAAATATGTTCGAGTTTTTGCCAAAATTTCGATATCAAGTAAACATTTATTGCCGAAAAAATGTCTGCTTCCTAAATAATAGACACATAATAAGTGTCTGAACAGACCATCAGGGATATTTATGTGTACACAAGCGTATACAAATTTTTGTTTAATTTCGCATTCAAACATCATATTGTATATTGAAATGAATTTTTAAAACAACTCATAAATATCAAATACAAATATAAAGTATATTCTTTCTTTACAAATGATAATAATTAATTAATGATTACGCACCACCGTTGCAGAATCCTTTTTGGAAATTCGCAGCTTTGTGCCACAACTTTGTTCGGAAGTCAAAGTATTCTACACTCTCATTGGTTTTTGCAGTTTTACCCCCTATTACTATTAGTAACTTTGGCAATTCGTGAGGTTCTCTGGGTCTTATCTCTAGTGTTTTAGACGAGAGCTCTCCTGCTCTTTTGAGTAAATGATACTCCATAGCTTCTATTAAATAGTCTTTACCTATAAAGTAAAACATTTAATCATGTAGTTTTGTTCTTTTTCAGAATCGTTATTCGTACGCTTGCTTACATTGAGAATTAGCTTTGAAAATTGGTTCTTCCCAGACATTTTTTATTAGATACATTTCAGGAATTAACGGAAGGCGAACTTGTTTCATTAATTCTGCAAAGTACTGCAGTCTCTCTTCTGGTTTATATTTAACCCAAGATATTACAGATTCGAATACGATTTCTTCAGATGGCACTGCCAGATGATCGTTAGAAATAAGTTCCATTAATTCTTGTGATGACAACTTCAAATACGTTTCATCTTTCACAATCTCTCTGCAAGAAGTGTCATCCATGTACTTATTTTAATTAATATAGATACCTTACGAAAATGGTCAAACCATAAAATCAATTTCACATTCAAGAATCCCACTATTACATAGTTTTCAACATAACACAGTTGTCTGAATGTAGAACTGATCTCATGACTCATTTACAGTTCTGGTTCTTACGAGAAATGATGCTCCATGTAACCATTCGTTTGAGCGAGGCAATCAACACATCCATATCGATGAGCAAGTGCACGGATTTCAAAACAGTTTGAGGGATTCAATTGCGTACAGAGAAAATCACCACAAACATAAAGGGCAATTTCAGCTTGTAAATAACTTGCAGCGGCTAGTAAAGGCCGCACGTTATTTTCATTTACGTGAATCATATTACCATACATAAATTGAACAAGATCGTTCAGAACAGTGTGACCTATATCATGCAGTACAACATGGTCCAGCCCACGATCCTGGAATTTCTCAAACATCTCACGAAAATAGAAACTGCTCGCTACCAAGACCATTTTATTTGCTGGTACTTCTAAACCAACATCAGCCACCAAGATTATATCCCTAAAAATATTTATCTTACATCATATTGCGAACATAATGTTGCCTGATATTTATATTATACAAAACATCAATACTTTTGTTTAAAGGAACTTCTTGGTCTTCTTTGTCATTAAATATGTGTTTATTATAAATGTTAGAATATCATATTTTAATAGTTACATGCAGCATTCTAAAGATCTCAGTAAAATATTGGTCAAAATTGAGAACTAAATATTTTTTTTTATGATCAAAATGTAATTTGAAACAACATAAAATTCACTTATAATAGTTAGTATTTTAGAAAGAATTGTAAAAATGTATGCACAGTACATATTATTTGAAACATTTTTTAAACCATTCATTTTTATAGTATAATTTCTCAGAAGTTTACTTAATTCAAATTTGTAAAAATAACTATACTTAATTTTAAAGTTAAAAACTATTTTTATTAATCCTTCATTGTCACACTTATTATCTGCACATACAAATTCACACCAGTGTCAGAACACAGGATTAATTATAACTAACGTATTGTCAAGTTATTCTTAAGTCAATTCATGTGTAAATATAAAGTTAAATGAGAAGTACAATGCAAAATATAATTAAATGAAAGCAATATTACTTTGGCATTTCACTAAGCGTATGAAGTGTTGCATCAGGCAAATGATGGCTCTTGTATAGTAGGTCATGTTTCTCATTCTTTCGAAATACATATTTCAAAAAGAGTCTTTTCATGGAATTCGTTTGATCAGTAACACCAATGAGTGTATGTCGACTGAAAAAAAAAATCAACTAACATTCCTGTAAAATGCATGAACTGTGTAACTCACTTAACCACCTTTTACATACTAATTTTAAGATTAAAGAAAGATATCAGAATTAAATAATAAATAAATAATTCTATTAAAATTTCTATGCCTAAATTTATTCCATTTATTAGTAATTAAAAAATAAATAATTTACAGTATTATACAAATTTAAGACCCCTCAAAATGTTTCTTACAAATGATATGTACTAAGTCATTTATTTTACTGTATGTAATAATCCCTGATTATCTTGTTAGTTGCACCTTTGTATTTTCATTTTGAAAATTAGATAGACAGAAAAATAACACTAGGAAAAACAGGATGTGTATAACCAAATGTCACTGATAACAAAAAATCCTTTTTGTATAACATAAGTTATCAATGTTTGTCAATCCCTCACAAACCCTTCTTTTTGTCAAAATGTATCTTTAAAGTGGTTAAGGTTCTACAAAGTAAAACACAAATTTTTCTCTGTAGGTATTAAAAAAAAAAGGACACGCAGGTTATCATTTGAAATAACCAAATGCTATGAACGATCTTTTGTTTTCTTAAAATGTAACTGATTTTATCATATCAAGATTCTTCATAAATTATACCTATATAGTGTGAAGCATGGGTTTCAATGCTTACCCGCCTTTGTTGTCTCTGTAGTCCTCATTTTTTTTACAAGACCGCTTTTCATCCGTAATTATTTGATCCATTGTTTGCACGGTATTCTTGCACTAGATTGTCGTGAAAAATGGACACTCAAAACTAAACCGGTTAATCGAATAGAAAATTAAAGTATTTGTCCTCCGCGTCAATTTGATTTGTTCACTAAATGCACTCTGTTAAGACTTTCGAATACAATGAAAAACAAGAAAGTACAGAAGAAAGAAATTATAATTTTAATGGGAAATATATCAATCCTTCATGCTGCTTAACAATCAGGATCGAATGATAAGAAGTTTTTGTGTCACCCTCACAGAGAAAGTGTACTGTAAATACTATAACAATTTTCTTCGAAAAAGAATTTATATGTGATAAGGGTCCCTCTTCTGCGAATGCAGGAACAATCAATGTAATCAACCGAATTCAATTAATCGCACGTCACGGCACAGGACAACTCGCTAAGCCACACACTGATGAAATTACGCGGAATAACTGCTCACCCCCATAGAGCTCGCATTCGAATGTTATTGCAAGCAGCAATTTAACCAATAGCCTTACAGCTCTGAATATGGGCGTATTCCTATTGGGTTAATTCTAACGTACGGCGGTGAGCAAGATGGAGGGGAATCACAGAATGTAATCAGTAGGTTTATCTGTTTTCCTACACTTCCAGCACTTTTCAAAAAGTGCAAATTCCTATTAGAGATAATATTTTTAAATAACCAATGAGAATCTACACTTTTTGAAAAGTGCAGAAACTGTCAGCAGAGATGAGTAGGGAGATTGCCAATGGGCCGGTATTTTTGAATTCTTGATCCTCCACTGTTGCCAACTTTTTTCTACTTGAAACGTTGGCCCGCTCTTTTTCGTTGCGCCACGCGCTACTCTTCACTACTCATTCTCTCTTTCTGTCTCTCTCTCATGCTCCAGTTGTTTCTCTCATAATTATATAATTCAATTCAATTCTATTCATTTAAATATGCATGTAAGTAAGTACTGAAATGTAAGTGATAAAAGAGCAGTAATACAAATATAGCGACGTGGCGACGGAATTATCCTTTGCGCATGCGTAAGGAAAATACCGTGTGTGGGACAAATCACATCATCTGACAACACTGGGGCTGTTCTTGTTACTTACAGCAGAGATGAGTAGGGAGATTGCCAATGGGCCAGTATTCTTGAAACCAATTTTATTTTGGCGTAAACGCGCCACCTGAGCGGATGGCCGTCGAACCATACCCACGTTTGTGACTGGTCCTTTCATGAATTGTTTTGCCTTTTATTTCTAAATTTGTTTAATATTGTAATAATAATCACGCAAATATGTGTCGTCATTACAATTTTATTATTTTTGCTTTTTGTAAATAATAAAAATCAGGTTGTGGAAATATGTAAATACAAATAGAATTCCTATTCCTAGTTTTCTTGACTTCGTTGTTCTCCTATACACAATATTTTATATCTATATTATACTCCATATAAATATTTTACAACGGTGGTTACTGCGAAAAAATTTTAAAAATTGTATTACTTTCATTATAACTCTTACGATTATGATAGTATCATAATTAATAGCAAAAATAATACAATTGTTATGAAAACACATATTTGCGTGATTATTATTTAATTATATTATTATTATTATAGTAATTATCATATCATTATTATTACATTATAACAACCGTGACATACTTATACATATGTGACACGCAGAAGAAAATATTGTACTCTATTGAAAATCGCGCCAAGACAGTAAACGCATTGAGGATTGGTCAATTAATTTTAATCTTGCATCCTTACATATTCGACCAATCAGATGTATTTGCCTCTTTAATGCCGCGAGTGAGTGGCAGATTTCAAATTACATCAAGATTTAGTACACACAAAGAAAGTACTATTCAATTTCACTATGGCTTTTTATATGAGACTGCATGTGACATACCTCGAGGGGATTTCCGTGATTCATTCGTATAACTTCACTGAAGATATCGCGTACGTTGTAGCAGTTTGCGTTTTGCTGTTATACTTGCTTGAGTAAAAAGGTACTTAACAGTCTAATAGTGATCTAACGATATAAATATCTATTTACAATATTATCGTTTTGCATTATTTGTATGGTATTGTTTATAATAAAATATTTTCTTTTTGTAGGACTCTTTACGCGAGAATGAGTGAGTTAAATCATTTGAGCTGTCCTTTCACATGGGAAATGGAAAGGCTGTGTCGCACACCCGACTCTCT
>JARQSW010000647.1:2267-292350 GCA_030142375.1 Calameuta pallipes
CTCTAAGATATAACAGTAGAAATAAAATAAGAGAAAGGAAAACAGAGTAGATAAATAAGAATAGAAAAGTAAGAAAGTATAAGATAAGGTTAGCCTGGCAAGAGGAGTAGCGTAGCCTTCGTGTAGTTGTCGCAATTGCCGGAAATCGTCGTCCAAAGAAGTTGCACTTAGTAAATAATGTAGATGTTGTACACAATCACGCTCAAAGAGGAAACTCTGCACTATAATTGCACTTAACAAACTTCAAGAATCACCAGCGTAAACTCGTTAATGTATCGCCGTCGCCGAATCGCAAGACAGTGACGCCAAGTGACGCACACAGTGACGCCTTTACACAACAAAACTGCGCATGCGCCCGTTACCGCAGCGCCATCTTATCGGTAGGTTATATCACTGTATATCACTATTCTATGTTTCACTATACCCCTGTTGGGAAAATCTAGGAAATCTGGACGTTGGCACAATTTTTATATGAAATGAACAAACTCTCCACCGTTACGTTTTAACCCGTTTGAACCCACCAAGAAGTCTTTCTTTATTCTTTTTGTGTTCTTAAAACTACATTTTTAGTACTAGATGGCGCTAGCATCGATAGCCCGTGTTAGTACTAAGGACGACCAAACGCAGATGTTTCTTCAACAAGCCCATTGGAGTGCATTGGAGTATCAAGCCTGGTCAAGCCCCTGGTGACGGGTACGTCTGATATGTTCCGAAATTCATTGCCTCTACCTGCCTCTACCCAATAAGGAGTCTGTAGCCTTTACTGAGTCTCTGCTATGAGTATCATTCTGTCCCTATTTATCTACGTGCAATTGAGTGAGACATAAATATGCTTACGGTACTGGCAGTGCGATTTGGGATTGGTACTGATTGGTACCAATCGTCATGAAAGTTATTGCTCTCATGAAAACGCTCCTCGTGAAGCAACAAATTCCACCATAAAAAAAAATATAAATTCTAACAAGACAGAAAAGAATGTAATCAACGACCTAAGATTTCTTAAAATAAAGACGGTATATTTAGAAAAATTAACGTTCTAATCGTACTGCTTTTATACAAGGCCTTCCATACCGTCTCTTCGCTTCTTCGACGAACGCATTTTCCATTTGCCTAACAATTTCATTGAAGAATAAATTCGAAAGATGCGAATGAATGATGGATCTGAATTCGAATGAAAGGGAAAAATCAATGACGCAAGTCTGTGCATTATTTTTAAGACCCGGACTAAATATCCACAATGTGTTTAAATGATTAAACAATTTCCCATCTGTACATTCCGCCTTGACTAAACGTGGTTTTATCATTGTCACCTTTGAGGTGTAACTTTCATTCAACGGTGGAAATCCAATTACTAAATTAGCTTTTAAGAATTCATCATTTTTCGTTATTATATCAGACTTCTTGCAGAAGGGAATGAATTTCTTATAGTTAGCCACATCAGCGACAACGTTGTACATCTGATCCATGGAAAATCTGTAGACAGTTAATATAGCACTTATTATTGTAATCACTGTGAATAATAACTTTTTCTCTTTAAAATCAAGAAATATTTGTCATTGCTTACCCTATCAATTTACGACCTTCGTACTCTTTCGTTTTGCCCGTACTGTACAATCGTTTAAAACTTCCATTACATTCGTTGGTTGCCAATTGGAAGACTTCTGCAATGGAAATATACCTAAAACCGATTAGAAATCACTGTACTCTATGTTAAAATACACAAACTATACCTTTTTATCGTCCTAATTATTCGGATAACGGTACAGTCTACAAGAAAAACATACATTACAGGGTCTACCTGTTTATAACTTTCAATACAAATAAGTCCCCTAGATCTCACACTACTCGTAAATCTACATCCTTCAATATAAAACATAGGTTATAACAGATGATGATATTATGAATTAAATAATACTTTACCTGTACATTTTTAATATTTCGTAAGATTTCAATATCAACGTTCACGAGCGATTCAACAAGATACTGCTGTGCGTGCAAGCAGACCGTTTGTACATAAATGAAATTATATATACTTTGATGTTCTAAAATAATGTGAGTGAGTTGTGCGTCTTGCACTCGTCAAGCCAGCCAAGTTTATCTGCGAATGAAACGTAAATTCTCCTGTCTCTCTTTATTTTCTCCGAATATAGTTGAGCAACAATAAAATATATGAAGTATTTACGATATAAGTAGCAAGGATAAAATAACCTTTACATTTTCTAAGCGGTTTCTGACGTGGTTGGTATTCTCGTCCACGGAGAAGTCGCTTTGTTTCGTTACATAATATAGTGTTTTTCGTGTGCTCCTTAGACAATGGCAACGATGTTTCCTCGCTCCTGCAGAGGTGCAGTTAATCAGGTATTAATTGTTAAAATTTTCAACTCTGAATTACTTGTAAAACAATAGCTAGAGAACTCATTCCCAACACTGAAAATCTTATTGCTAGATTACACTCAGTTGTAGTCAATGGGAAATTGACAGATGTTGGTTTTTTATGAAAAAGAAATTGTTTGCTGAATTTGTAAATTTTATACAATCTAATTTCGTCGAAACATTGATAGTGAATATTGCCATTTGAGTAAATTAGTCAAATTATATAACTTTGTACTCATACATGTAGTTCCATATGATGACAGCTGAGTTACAAGTTTGATTTCGATGTTTTAACTGGTTCCTTATATTTGTTGCAGGTCAGAGCATTCCATGTTTCTAGTGTGCAAAATGCTGAAGCCAGACTCAAGACATTTGCTGTTTACCGATGGAACCCTGATCAACCCAACGAGAAACCATACATGAAAGAATATAAGGTTGATCTAAACGCGTAAGATTTTCAGTTATTTCATTTCTTTCTAAGAATTATATAACTTTCTAATATAATTTATAGCTGATTTTATATGTTATATAAGCTCTTATGATTCCTAGATACTTATTCTTAATATCAAATTTGTTTTAGTTGTGGACCTATGGTGCTGGATGCTCTGATTAAAATTAAGAATGAAATTGATCCTACTTTAACTTTCCGCCGATCTTGTCGGGAGGGTATATGTGGATCCTGTGCCATGAATATCGGTGGCACAAATACTCTTGCTTGTATTAGCAAAATTGATGGCAATTTAAACAAGACCAGCAAGATTTACCCATTGCCCCATATGTATGTCGTGAAAGATTTAGTACCTGACTTGACCAATTTCTACAATCAGTATCGTAGTATCCAACCCTGGCTTCAACGTAATGACGTCAAGGAAGTTGGGCGTCAACAGTATTTGCAAAGTGTTGATGATCGTAAGAAACTGGTAAGTCTATAATGAAAAACTTACAATTTGATACATACCTTATGCATGATCATTTTTTCAACTATTAGGATGGATTATACGAATGCATCCTTTGCGCTTGCTGTAGTACTTCTTGCCCGTCATATTGGTGGAATGGAGATAAGTACTTAGGACCAGCTGTACTTATGCAGGTGAGAGTTTAAATCTTGGACAGAAGATTTTTTTAACTGATACCAATTAAAAGTAAAAATACAATGTTGTGCAGATAATTTGAAATTTATTGAAATATTTATCTTTTTAAGCAACAATGGAGAGTTTAATTAAATGATTACAATACTTTTAGGAGGATAGATCAGCAGACATTGAAGTACATTGAATAATTCTAAAATGCAGCTACTTTTATAATATTCCTTACGATAAATATGATTTAGTCCGTAATGAGTTCACTGATTTGTCTCGTTGTTGGCAATCGTAAAAATCATCGATCACTTATCGAATTTCTTTTTATCATTCAGGCATATCGATGGATTATTGACTCCAGAGATACTCAAGCAAAGGAGCGTCTTGAGAAACTCAGAGACCCTTATTCGGTTTATCGATGTCACACGATCATGAACTGCACGAGGACTTGTCCAAAGGTAATTTCCCCAGGACGGACTAATCGAATAAAATCGTGTTAAAAATGAAAACGAAAAATGAATTATCTTCTTTTAGGGTCTAAATCCTGGACGAGCCATCGCTGAAATTAAGAAGCTGCTTGGCAACGTAATCGAAAAGGAAAAACCAGGTCTGAATACGACAGCCCTGCAAAACTAAAAGCAGGAAGGGAGTTAGTCGCAGTGTAAATTCTATTTAAAACCAATGAAAAGCACCTAAAGCCCACCTGATGCTGTATTATTCTGTGTAATCATCAAGATAAATGAATAAACTTAAAAGAAAAATAAATTATAACTAGGAAGAAGCACCTATGAATTTATAGAATCTTTCATTTTAAAGTATGCGCACTTTGCGTAGCTTTATGTATAGTTCGTTTCATTTAAGCAGCACAATATTTTGATAATGATTTACCGCCACCTTGAATTATTACCGTTGTACTTCATTTGTATACTTCATAAAAATCTACTAAACTGTTATGGAAAGCGTATGTACTATTTTTTTTACTGTACTAATCATTTTTTAAGATTAAAAGTCTGGCGAATTATAGATGAAATTTCATCGCACAGTGAAAGGCGTATAAAGCCTAAGAATTTGTAATACGTAAAATATTGATATGCACCGTTATAAGAGAATTGCGTATTTGAAGAGTTATTCGTTATATCTCAAATAGAAATTAGGGTTCGGAGGCCATTCTAATACGAGCAGTTTCACGTGATCGATTGTGAACTTCAGCTGTACGCAAAGTTATTCCAAAGATGTCTTCGTGATATCTCGTTTCATCCTAAAATCATTAATTGGATTATTTCGATGGTCACATTTTCCCTTTTCTCGCCTGTTGCAAAGTACAAAATTAAATACTTTACCCGGAGTGACAGCATATAAGCTTCAACTTCTTTGTCAGTTAATTGACCATGCGACTGAATAATCTGTTTTAATGTTTGGTAAACATCCTCTGCCATTGTGCAATCGCCACAAACGTAAAAGTGTCCATGCTCATGTACTATCATATTATATATCTGAGAAGATTCAGCCTGTATCAAGTCCTGCACATACGTCTGCAACATAATCAATATTAAAAATATTGTTCATTGTTTGATATTGTAGATGTCATTGTTGCTCATTACTTTTTTGAGACCAGGTTCCCTTGATAAGGCAAGAAATACTTTATCTAATACCCCAGCTTCCAGCATTTCTCTTTTTTCTTCTCTGTAAAGATCCAAATCCTTTTGTCTACAACCGAAAAATAGCCAAATCTTTCCAAAACGTTGGTTGTTTTTATCTAGTGCCATTTCGGCTAGACGATGATGCCAGAATCCACGGAACGGAGCGATTCCTGTTCCTGGCCCCACTAATATCATTGGCGGCTTGGTTTCAGGTGGCATATAGAAGTTTGGTGCGCTAAAATAAATAATATTACAGAAGCAATGTAAATATCTTGGAAATCCTGACTTTATAACACTTATGTACCTGCGTACGAAGACGTATAAAGATTCGCCATCAGAAATGTTTCGAAGATAATTCGAACAAACACCGTAATGAGGAGGACCAGTTCCTCCTATAATAAGATATTTCCAAAAAGGTACAATTAAAATAAACTATTGATTTAATTCCATAAAGTAAGTACCTTGTGTTCTGTATTCCACTACAGCAACCGTAAGATGAATTTGTCCTTGATGAACCAGTGGAGATGAAGAAATACTATAGAATCTTGGTTGTAAAGGAGTCAAATAAAGTATAAGTAGAGAATCCAATGGTTTCACTGAAGGAAACTCTTCAAGAACTTCCAACAAATTAGGGAATTTCCAATGTCTCCAGTCTTCATAAGCAGCAGAATCCTGTTTGTCAAAGATGATTTTTAATGATTGCTACATTCGAAAACACACTCAATACCCACTTACCGTAGCCAATTGAGTAAGACGGGCTTCTTCCTTTGGATTAGTAGCGATTGATGCAAAATATCTTAGAAGATTTGGCGTGGGTGGTGTTGTTATGTCCAAAAAGCGGGTGAGCAGCATCTTTAAGGAGTTAGGCATGTAGCGGTCATGCGGTACCCAACTCTTGACAATACCTGCAGCAGAAGAAATATATGTAAAATTAATTAACATTGTTGCAGGTAACAAATGTACTTAAGATCTACAGACCGTTTGGAGTGTGCGATTGTTTTTGCACTTGTAATTCAACAGACAAATCAGCGTCAAATGTGATTTGCAATTTATCCAATATTCCATTAACGAGTTGTGGTCGATTACAAGCAAAAACTCCTAAATGATCACCAGGTTTATAAGTAATCTCTAAACCCTTTAAACCATCAAGTTCCAAGAGTAATGTAGCGCCACTAGAATATGATTGTTTAAAAAATGCAAGGTACCATTCACGCCGTTGAATAAAATGTATTATTTTGTACATAATTCCTACCTGGAGTCATTATTATTTAAATTAGTTTTCCTTAGCATGCTACATGTAGTCACATTTCTATTGTGACATTTACTCAGAGCCTTGGCGATGGGCTGGGAATCAGATTCCACAAAGCGTACAGTACCTGCTGATAAAGTATCAGAACCTAATAACAAGGCGATTTCTAATGAAGTATCATCATTATCCAAGCAGAACGTTTCACAGGCAACCTACAATCCATAGACGATATAAAATCCAAATAATTAAAAGAATTAATGAAATTTTATCTGTATACTAACAGCGAATGTTTCCGCTGCCCATTTTCTAAATGCCTGCTCTTGTCCACACATTTCATCTCCTTGTGCCAAACGAAGTAGTCGCTCACCACCTAATTCTCCTAGCAAATTATCCACGTAACGTCCAAACGAACAAAAATTTGGATATGCTGAAGAACCTAGAGCGAAAACTGCAAATCGCACATTGCTTAATGGACCAAACGTATCTTCTGTCTGGGATTCTGTAACGGAACCACGCAAAGAATCTAATCTGTCGAGTTTCTTCGAGCTGCCTATTTCCGTCTGACTGTTGGCCTTTATGAAAGATTTCGATGTGGCTAAACTTATTTTCTCGTTGTTTGTATAAGTCTCGTTCATCTTCATAGCATATAAATTTTGTGCAAATGCCTCGCCGTTCTCTGGTGGATCACCATTTCCAAAGGTGGAAGTCACTACCACAAGCAGAGCTTCGTGCTCTATGTTACTTATATCATAATCTGCCATACTCAATACCTAAAGAGAGAGAGAGAGAGAGAGAAAGAAAGGGAAGAGAAGGAAAGAGGGGAATATACATCGATTACTAATTGTAGCAAATAATATTAAAGAAATCTATGACAAATCGTAATACCTGGGAATGGAAAGCGTGACCTAGTAACGTGCCAAGTTTCTCAGCATACATTTGTGATTTTCCAGTTTCAGTACCAAAAAGAACAGTAGCCTTGATTCTACGTGACAAAGCACGGCCGAATAATTTTGAAGTAAACTTCACTGCTCTAGCTATTTGCTTGAAATGAAATTTCCTTCTTGGTGTCTTACTTGTGATTTTCTTATCACGTCCTTTCTTCCATACATGCGTTCTCCAGGCAGGATCCTTAAAGGTTTGAGATTATTCAGATTAATCAAATCTTTTGCTAAAAATGAACAGAAATTTGCGTAAACTCAAGGTAAATATTACTTGAGCATCGTAGGATGGTTTCAAATGATAAAGTGCCATTTCCTGATGGAACACCGTAGTGGCGGATCCTGAAATTGGAGGAACAATCCAAAGCCAATCAGCAGGACAACCATTTCGTAGGCGCATTTCATTCTCATAATGTTTCATAAATGATTCTGACGCTGTATGATGGTCGACTATTGTTACATTATACATTTGGAAACTGTAAAGCACAGCGACGTTGGCTTCTATCATTGCCTTATCTTTCCAAAGAGTTATTGGAGTGTGCGTATTGAGTCCCATGTATGTTGCTATTGTCTGTAAATTATTATGGCTTATTGTACAACTATTCTATTCATTGTAAGGAGACAATACGTACCTCCAGAAGATTGTATCGATTGACATCACACAGATCTCTTGCTCCAATTTCTGTACTCATGTACCATCCATTAAAAGGTGCTGCAGTGAATTCTAAACCACCACAGTCAAATACCATACCAGATACCGCAGGTACAGCAAACCATTTAAGATTCATTTTCTCAAACCAATCATATCTGTAAAGTCATGTAGTTGATTACCTAGTTAAATATGAATAGAAACTAAATAGCACCTTGAGAAATACTTACGTAGGGTGAGTTAAGGGAACCTCAAGAACTAACTCTGAAGGGATATCAAAATAGTCAGGGTCATGTCCATTCGCTGACAAGATTATAGGTAAAATGTCGAATCTTGTTCTAGCACCACGCCAACCCAGTTTCATACAAACCTATAGTATAAATTATAACATAATAATATAATTGAACAAATCACATATGATAGAATCTTTAAGACATTTTTGTACCTCAGTAAACTCTACATTAGCAGGATCACCGGTAATGGTTCCATCAGGATTTTTGTATCCTGCATATCCAATCAACTGGTGATTCCATACTCTGTAATCGTGCTTCCCATCGGTCCTTTGAGGGAAAATCGTTATAGCTGACCTGTGGTGAGATTGTATTAATAAAAATCAATTATTATCTCACCGAACACTATGATATTTATATTTTTTATCATAGTACCTGATATTCCCCTTGTTAGTACTGTACTTAATATGATTACAAAGTGCTTCAAACATTCCACTCGTTGTAGTGACATAACGACAATCAAAAACCTGTAACTTTGACCATTGAATCCGACCAATACATCTTGCTGCATTACGCCAAGCTAATTTAGCTCCAAATACTAATTCAGTTTCAGTTAACTGGTATGTTCCTGTGCAGATAACTTCTTTTTGTACGCATTCCCAACGTGATTTATGAGCATCGCTATTAGATCTATAAAAGAGAAGCCAAATACAAACATTCTGAGAAAGATAAAGACTCAAATATATTTATCATTCCTAATGTGATTTGTAAGCATCGCTATTAGATCTATAAAACAGAAGCCAAATGCAAACATTTTGAGAGAGGTAAAGAATCAAATATTTATCATATGAAACTGAAAATCCTGGAACCTTCTAATTGATGCAAAGTATTGTTCAAGGAAGTCCTTGGCATGTACTAAAATCTCTTCCTTTGATCTGGGTTTCGGTCCATGAGAAGGCACGCTCATTACGCTACCCAAGCAGACTTCGCTGTTACATAGTGTTCTCTGCAAAACAATGAAATGCATGACAGCACATAGTAATTATCAATAATTCTTAAAAGAGAATAAAGAGTTAGGCACGTTTTACTGAGAGGAAACAAATGAATACCTCAATTATGTAATAAATAAGAAATATGTAAGTAATTCAAAAATATTATTGAACGCCTTGTTCTAGTAATATCCTCTTCTACTATACCTCAGCATTTCTGGAATGTAGAGAATCAAATGCTTCAGTTTTGTAAATTAAATTTCTCAGCTTCGTCGGTTTCCGTTGACAAGGTGGTTGTTCGTGATCCTTCATCTTCACGTCGATTACTAAAGTCCTCAACGAAGTTTTCTAAGCACTGACTACAACAAGACGTACAAGAAGAACGTAACAAGAATGGTCCAGGTACAGGTGGGAGAGACGCCGAGATGATATTTCACATGCGCCAAGACTCGCCATTGATTTAATGTTAAATTCTCAAACCGCCATTCATTCAATATTCAAAATTAATTTTGTATAATAAGAATCATCAACTTCATACGGATTGTAATACAATTAATTTTAAGTAATAAAGATCTTGAAGAAAAAAAAGATCTACAATTACTGGCTCAAGATTGTAATTTTGAATTGACGCGTCCAATCGCGCCTTTCAAAAGTGCCATCCATTGTTAATTCGGTGGAAACACAATCGAATTTAAATAGGTCGTTGACGCTATATTGTCCGTTAATAAAACCGCGTGTAGCGTTGAGTTTTATTTATGTTAAAAAGATAATTGACAACGATTTATAAAGTGATAAGATGCCGAACGATCTACAGAAACGTAAAGTTGTTATTGCGTCAACCAGTGCCGATTGTTCGCCGTCCAAAGTTCAAAAATCTGGAGAATCTCAAAATCTCAGTCATGCTAGAAATCATTCTCAAATTTATGACGTTTCTACGGAAAGATTAATAGATAAATGGCTGATAGCCTCGCAGGGAAATGCTTTGATATCGCGTGAGGTAATAAAACGTATTTTTCCTCATTAGTATAGAGATTAGAGACCCTTATTGCAGGAGGAAAGACCATCCGCACATTTTTTGTTTAGGTACAAGGTAAAAAAGAATTAATAGAGGCTGAACAAAAATGCAAGGAGGCTGAAGAAAAGATACAGTTATTAACGAAGGAACTTTGCGTCACTAAAGGAAGGACGACCTCGCTTTCTGCTGCATTTAAGAGAGAGGAAGAAATAAAAAATGAACTTGCCAATAAGTAAAATTCACTTAGCTGTTATTGCTTTAGATGTTTCTCAATGATTTTTTCTTTGTCTCAGACTCAACGCTACTTGGGAAATGATACCCAGTATAACGGAACATGCAAATTCATTGACGGAAACGTTAAAGAATTGCGAACAGCAAATTGATCAATTGTCTAATGTTTACGACAATGTTATAGCAAAGAATTTGGAAGTCATAAAGCATCTTCGTAAAGAAATTAATGATGTCCGTATAAAGACTAAGGTGAAAGAAAATTAATAAGAATATTCAATATTATATTTTAGAAATAAAAAATGAAAATATTCATGACTAGTAAAAGCTTCAATCCCATGCAGGTTGAAAGAATGAATGCTGAGAGTTTGATTCGAGTAAAGGAAACTGATATAATCGAGTTAAAAAGGAAATTCGGAAATTTCAAAGAAGAAATTGCACGAGAAAAAGAAATAGCTTCAAATGCGTTGAACGAATTGCGGACTGTAGAGAAAAGGTGAGTCTTCTTTTTTTTTTTTTAAATAATACTGACAATCGTGATTTTAATGAAAAAGTATTGCTGATAATAAATTATTTTTCTAAGCTTACTGGAAGTAAATACAGAGAAGAGGATGCTGCAAGAACTCGTAGAGAATCTGAAAGATTCGTGGAAATTGGAAAAAGAATCACTAATCGCGGTAATGAATATTTAAGCATTGTAAAGTGTATGATGACAAATAATTTATTTCTGCCATTGTTATAGGAATCTATGGAAAAGCAAAAGGATTTGACAGCTACCAAGCAAGATTACGATAAGCTATGGTCATCGTTCAAGACCTTAGAAGAAGAATCCAGAAAATTAGCACAGAGGGAAGAACAACTGAAATTGGAGTTGTGTTCAAAGGAGGAAGAGGTATCATGTATTCTTACAGATTATTGAAGTATGAAGCTAATATTACCATAATCTTTCAAAAAACAGTACCAGAAGACATTGTACAATTTACAATCGGTGGAACAAAAATGGAAAGAATACGAAAAACGTTTTGAAGAATTCCTAGAGAAGATAAAAGAATTTGAAAGTAAAGAACTGGATTCGGCCAACATAATAGAGAAACTTAAGGATGAAATAAATGACTTGAAAAGGCAGTTAGTAACGTTACAGGAAGAGAAGATGAAATGTGAGTCAGAGAGTCACGTGAAAATTCAAGAAACGATCAAGTCCTACAAACATCTTCACGAGAGTCTTGAACGAGATTTAATAATACAAAAAGAAAAGTATGAAGCCTGTTTAAAAGAGAAACAGAGAATACAGTCGTTACACAGCGCAGAATTATCAAAACTGCAGTCGGCATTGAGCGAATCCAAGTGCGAGTATGAAAAACTTAATGAAAAGTATTACTTCGCTCAGAAGAATAACGAAGATCTTCAAAATAAAATAAAAAAGATGTCTGAAACGCAAGTAAAAGAAAAACTTGAATCACAAGCTGAACTTAAAGTTAAGATACAGGAATACATGGAAAAGGAAATCGTGTATAGGAATAAAATAAAAGAATTAGAAAATAAGTGTGAAAATATTAAAATCTCCACTAATGTGGAACCTACGGCGAGAATCGAGGTAATATAAAATTATTGATCTTCTGGACCAAACCTTATCGAATATAAATTAATAATTTTATTTTTACATCAGAAACCGCCGCAAACTCCAGTTTTTAAAAGTAACGTAGTCCAATCAACCAAGCACGTTAGATTTGACTTCGAATTATCTTCTGATACCAGTTCTGTCGATGTTGAATCAGTGGTACGTAATGAAATAATGATTTTCAAGTAAAATTACAAATATTCGTTAATTTGTTTTATTTCTCCTTTTCGTCTATAGTTTCCCAGCAGTGAAACACGTTTCGAAAGTTTGTTAAGGTCTACTGAGAGCCCAACGAAACAAGCGGTCAAGAATACATCGAGAAAATTTTTTAAGCGAAATACCAAGTCTTCTCCGACTAGCAAACGTTAAAAAATGTATTAATACAAAATAATGCAGTATGTATTAGAACAATATAAGGATTTTATCACGTACTAATGTATTTCTTAATAAATCATATCATTCATTAATTCTTTCAAAATATATATTAACCAAAAATTACTTTCAGTGGTTTACTGTAAAATTCCAATCAGTTGTGTACATGAATAAAGGTTTCATTTATTTGACCATTTCTATAAATTTACAGATCAGTCTTTTACGTAATACATATTCTTCCCTTGAATAATTGGAAGATAACAATTAAAATGATAAATTCTCATTTCCAATAATAAATTTTGCGCTTACATTCTTTTCTCTTGGGACAATTAATATTGCACGATTTTTGGACCCGTTAGAAACCCTATACCCTACTAAAATATAATATAAAACTAATGCCCGGATATTATATCTAACGTAAAAGTTTTAAAGACCATACTTTGCGGTTGTCTATAAGATGAGATTTCTTATTGTTTAGTTGTCGTCTACTAAGCTTGTCGAACAATCCCACTTCATCGACCGTTCCACGGCCATTTTCCATTTAGAATAACGAAGGTCCCTTTCTGTAATGTACAATTAAAACAGAGAAACAATTAACCTAGGGCTCTGGCTCTTTTACGATTGTTCGACAAACACTTGTGGATTAATTATCAAACACTTCACTCATAATTAAATGACTTACCATCTTCGCCAATTTGAGGTGTGAAGGTTGTTATTTGGTCTGCCGTAATGTCATTGATATCGATCAGACCTGCTCCAATTCCAGCCAAAATAGCAGCACCCAGGGCAGTAGTTTCTACCATGTTGGGTCTCACTGAATTTAATAATAAAAAAGGACGATTAGACGCAATTTTAATGTCTATTCCATGAACTTTATCACACCCTTACCAACGGAAATTCCAGTTAAATCCGCTTGCAACTGCATCAAAAGATTATTGACAGTCATTCCACCATCAACTTGAAGAGTCATTAGTTTCGTGCCTGAGTCCTTGACCATTGCTTCAAGAATGTCCCTTGTTTGGAAACACACAGCTTCCAAGGCTGCTCTGATAATATGATACTGTTGAGTGTCTTCTGTGATTCCACAAATTACTCTAAAAATTACACATTTTTTTTTCAATTGAATTAAAGAAGATTAAACATCTATTTCAAACTTATCAATGAGCTAGCAAATTTTACCCGCGAGCATCTTGCTGCCAGTAGGGAGCGTATAGACCAGAAAATGCTGGGACAAAGTATACATCCCCGGAACATCGCACACGTTCTGCGAGATCCTGAGTCTGAGTGATGTTACTCATTAGCTGTATATTGTCACGAAGCCAAGACAGTGCAGCACCAGCTACTGCAACTGATCCTTCAAGAGCATAGACTGCTGGCGAGCTGCCAATCTTGTACCCAACGGTAGTGATGAGGCCTTGGGATGAGTCCACTTTCTGTAATAGAATGATTAATTAAAAACGAATATTTTATAGGGAAATCTATATAATGATATTAAAAATTTACCCTGTGACCTGTATTGTATAGAAGAAAGCAGCCGGTACCATAAGTAGCCTTTGCTTGACCTGCTTTTAGGCATAATTGACCTAAAAGAGCTCCTTGCTGATCACCAATGCACTGAAAATGATAATAAATATAAATATAATTATATATATGTACATATGTGTTACATACTTACTCCTGCTATGGGAATTCCTGCCAGAACTGATGGATTCGAAATTTCAGCATACATCTCGGAACTGGAACGTATCTCAGGAAGCATATCTTGGGAGATACCAAAGAAACGGCAGAGCAAAGGATCCCATTTCAATGTCTCGATGTTCATTAGCATTGTCCTTGAAGCATTAGAAACGTCAGTAACGTGAAGTTTTCCTCGAGTAAGATTCTGAAAAATTCCAAGAATTTATTTAGATATTGCATGACGAACAAGAATTTGTGTTACTGATATATTTACCCAAATTAACCAAGTATCGACAGTTCCAAATGCACAACGTCCAGCATCCACAGCTTGTTTTACCTTGGGAACATTATCCACTAGCCATCGAATTTTTAAAGCACTGAAGTAAGGAGATAAAGGAAGTCCACAAAGTGGCTTGAGATAATTTTTGTTCCTGGTTTTATTTGGAATACTATCCAAAATGTCTTCCAGGGTAGTAGTCGTGCGCATATCCAGCCAAACTATAGGAATGTAATTAACATGTAAGAATAATTTGTCATCAAATAACAATTATACAACTCTGTGGAATTTGAATATTGTACCAATTGCATTGTGTAAAGGTTCTCCTGTATCCTTGTCCCATACCAAAGTAGTCTCACGCTGATTAGTGATTCCAACAGCTTTTATATCTGATTTATCGATACCCAAAGCTTTTAATTTGTCTATTGTTTTGTTGATACACTCTATAACAGCTTCCAATATTTCTTTGGGATCTTGTTCAACCCATCCTTCTTGTGGATACTTTTGCTTTATCTCAATTTGATGTGCTGCCACTACTTCTCTCCGAAACACATTAAAGACCTAATAAAAATACAAATACATATTGTCATAAGACATATAATCTAATCACAAAACATAGACTTAACAGAAACTTTTTATCAGACAAAATCTATTCTTACACCTCCATTTTATGATAACTAATAAAGACCTTGCTCCTACAGTCATAAATACAGAGAGATATGTGAAAACATCATACAGATATTGAAAGCATACGAAGAGTGAAATAATACCAAACAGAAAAAAAGTTAAAACCTAACAGATCCTTATATAGAATTACGAAATACATAGCCCATGAACATTTTAATCAGCATACATTAAATTTGAATGTACATTTCTAGGACTGTTGGATAATTAACAATAAATATTTTACAGAGGAATTATAAGAATTATAAGAATAAATAATATAAATATTAAATTATTAATTAAATCATACCAACAAATATGCGTACTAGGCACTCTAAATAGTATATAAAAAATAAACATTATGAAATCCCAAAAGATTCAAAGTGTCAATTGTGTTATTTCACAATTTAAGATATTTATTTCCATTTAGCAAATTAGTCAACTTTTGGAGTAACTGCTTTAAATCTAAAAATATACATATAGCAAAAGACAAAAATTTGCGCCATAACATTATTCTTAGTCTTCAATGTCAATAGAGTTCAATTGTTACAAATGATAAAACTAAACTAAAAATCAATTAAACTAATCAATGAATTATTATATGAATTTATTAAAACTTACCAAAAACCGAGCACTGCTCGTGCCTTCGTCTATTGCTCCAACAAGAAGTCTAGGATGATCAACGTTTTCTGGCATCTTTTTTGATTATTGCTTGTTCAGCAATCACTTGCGTGAAACAGATCTGTCTGTTATTCTTTGAAAAATGACCTACGGCTAACCTTGTTTTTGTATCAAGCATCATTACGTAATTGGAAAAAAATGTTTGCCTAATGACCGATCTTTTATCTTTAGGCAAATCCACTCCCCCAAACCTTTGGAATCATTAAACGCTGACATTCTAATGGAAAAGATCTTCCTACAAAACAGATAATTATGGATAAATATCGCTAAAGTATTAAATGAAAAATACAACATGTTACACGATGCTATTAATCTGACGTAGTTTAAAAAAAAAGAAAACACGTGGCATTGACGCATAGTGAGTGTGAATAACAATTGCTTCCGACCATCTTCATTCATAGAACAGATAGAGCACTTATGAACAAACTTTAAGAATGAATTGAATTTTGGACATGAATTTGAAAACTGTAAAGATAAAACTAAAAAACATTCAATAAGAATATTCAAATCGCTCATCATATTGTAGTTATAATTAAATAATGATAGACAATTACATTATCAAATAAAACCGCAAAATAAATAAATAATAATTGACCTGTGAACCAGGCTTTAAGTTACAGATTCCCAAATACTTTAGATCGCATATAACTTTTCGTGCTATTTTTTGCTATATTGTTTCTTATGATTATCAGTTTATTCCAAATAATTTTAATTTTCATATCAAGCAAAGTATTTGCCTTATGATAAAAAATTAATTGCAGTAAAAGATCCCTAGTATCACTAGATTCGTCCACGTTCGGAAAATTCTCTAGAGTGCACAGTGACTTTTTCCCGAGAACAGAACATTAGTCTCATTTCACTTTGCGTTGCCGGTAAGGAATGTTGAAGATTTTATACCTCGCGAATGCACGTTCCCACGTCCACTCATTCAGATAATTTAATTAAATACAAGAGCCGCGCACACGTATCATTGCTCGAAATATAAAACGGTGAATTTTTGTGATGTTCCAGGTAGATCGTTGGTAAGCTGGCGACACAATAAGTGTTTATTACTTGGCCGGATTTCTGTATTACGGTAGAGTGAGTATCTTCTCTCATTCCATTTTTTCTCCTCGCTTCTCTTCTTCACTTATCTCTGTCTTCCTTAGATGACTAAAAGTCCTGCGCTACACCATTTCTTCGTCCATCGACCTGTACGTCCACTTTGCGAGTCCTTCCAATCCAACTTTATGATAATATTTAAGTTTTTCAACATTTTTACAATTCGAGAAAAGAGGTTACCGATCTCGTGACGTGTCAAGCCAATTCACCATTCCATATGGTGGTCACTGCCTGGTCATTGACATGCTGGCATTTAACTTGATTTCATTTCACCATTTTCAATTCAACTTGTAACCACCATTTCGATCACAAAGTTCTATGATAATGAAGATAAATATTGCGACATATTCTGACTGATTTTATTCTCAGAGATGATAATAGATCTGAGAAGTATCTTTCATGTTCTTTAAACATGTTCCAACAGGCAAGGGGTGTGTCGGATATCACGTCCCGGTTTTTTGAACCAATTTTGAATATTCGCGATTTCCATTCATGGGTAAATTCTTTTGTAATGTAATATTCACGTAAGGGTTGTTTTTGAACAATTGGAATACACGGGTATTATTCGTTGAGTAAATATGCCATGAGAATTTTTTTGATTTCTCTTTAGTATGATACTCTGCTCCAAAAGATATTCCATTTGAAAAATTGCGTTTTAATAATTTCGTATGTTCCCTTGTGTTCTCTTAATTAACCAAATTAATATACATTGCGATATTAATTGTTTATGAGATAAACGTTAACGCGAGTGTTACTTTTATTTTTTAAATATCTCAATTAATTGAAAACTTAATGTTGGTGAGTGTTTATGAATATCAAATTTCTAGAAACCTTCAATTTATTTAGAAATTAAAATTCTCCTACTTGTCAAAACATAAAATAATTCATTGTAAGGGAACGAGATTTAAATCACCTGTTTGGGATATAAAATTGGAATTAAGATCTTTTAAGAACAGTAGAAAAATCATACTTCATGCCAATGCAGTTGTTAAGTAAATGAAATACTTTAAAAAATCAGATCATGAATATTAATTACATAACATAGTTACTTACCTGTTTAGCAAACTATGAATAATTTGGTACACTTATCACAGAGGCTCTTGCGGTTGTTGAGTATCCGGGTTATAGAGATAAGCGCAAATATTTTTCCAGTTTGAGCACTTCCATAAAAAACTGAATAATTTAGGCATACAATAAAACTAAATACACTTGTAATAGTAATAATATTTGTTACATACACTTGTACTTTACTTATAATCTACAAAAAAAACTCAACTGTGCAAAGTCTTGTGTGCCGCATATTATTTGTTGAAAAATTCATCCACACAACTTTGTATTACTGGTAAAGAACATTGAAAAGCCACAAATACAAAATATCACTGCCAGGTGATAATGATTATTATAATTTCTGTAAAAAAGTTAAGGAAGATATTTTGATTTTTATTACAGTGCTACTGTAAAGACTTGGCACGAAACAGGACAATCCCCCCAAAATGCAGCAGCAACCAGTAATGGAAGAGGGAACGGCGTACGAGCCACCCACTTATGACGAGACATTCCCGCTCCTTCCTGGATCGACAAGTCCGATATCAAGCAGCTCAAGTCCCTTGTCGAATATGAACAACAGTATGCGAGTTGGTTGTTCGGTAATTACCCAGGTGTTCCGGGTACCCGTGGAGGAGCGGAAGTTTGATCACAGTGATAAATTTGGCGAGGGTGAATCTGTAAGGACTTGCCAGGTGATCACGAAGGAGACAGGAGCCCATATTGAGATATCATCATCGAAGGATCAATCCTTGACATTTTTACTTACGGGAAAGCAAAACCAGGTTCTCGAGGCGCGCAGGCGCATCTTGACTACCTTTCAGACACAGGCCAGCAAGAAGATCAACATCCCTAAGGATCATCATGGTTGGATCCTTGGAAGGCAGGGACAGAGACTTAAGGATCTTGAGGCGAATACTGCAACCAAGATCAATGTTCCTTCTTTCCACGAGCAATCAGATATCATCACGATAACTGGTACCAAAGAAGGTATCGAGAAGGCTGAACATGAAATTCGTGTTATATCTGATGAACAGGTTATTCATTGACTCAGTACAGTTATGAGAAAGAATTTCTATAAGGATATACTCATTATTTATATCATATTAATTTCAGTCGCGGAAAGGTTTTGAGAGAATAGAAGTGCCAAAAATCTATCATCCATTCATCTACGGTGCTCATAATAAAAATTTGAATGCAATGATCGAGGAGACTGGAGCAAGAATCAATATTCCTCCGCCATCTGTCAATAAGGATGAAATTACTATTGCCGGGGAGAAAGAAGGTGTTCTTGCTGCTAAACAGAAAATCGAAGATATTTACAAAGATATGGTACGCATCTAATAGATATTCAATGTCGTACCACCTTGCCTACCGATCCTGTATCTTTGATATCTTAAGGACACGCTTAACCTTTATTGATATTTCATTATCCCTACTCTTCATTCTTTAACTTTACAATGACTCTAGGCGGAAAGATGTACTACGGTTTCTGTAGAAGTTCGTAAGTCTCAGCATAAGCATGTCGTTGGACCAAGAAACAGTACCATTGCAGAAATTTTGCAATTGACTGGAGTCAGCGTGGAAATGCCTGCACCAGATTCCGCAACGGGAACCATTACGCTCCGAGGACCCCATGATAAACTTGGACTTGGTAATAAATAAATTTAATAATACTTTAGCTCAATTGCTTACGTTAAATACAAGAAAAATATATTATTTTGATTTTATTGTTCTTCAGCATTGAGTATGGTTTATGAGAAAGCTAATAGTGTTCGCACTGCTGTCGTGGAAGCTCCTGCTTGGATTCATAAATACATTATTGGTCGTAAGGGTGCCAATATTAGGAAAATCACTCAGGATCTTACTAAGGTGAATGTTGAGTTTACTGTCAAGGAGGACAAGATTAAAATCGAAGGACCACCGGAGGAGGTTGAAAAAGCTCAAAGCGAGATTCAGTTGATGGCACAAGATCTCATCTCGAAATTAACTTATGCTGAGCTCAATGTCGATCCTAAATATTACAAACATATTACTGGAAAGAATCGTAGTAATAGTAAGTGTCTATTTCGATATTTGAAAATTTTAGTTATATTTTCTGAATCCCCAATCAAACAAATAACTCTCTTTATAGTGAATCGTTTGAAGGAGGAAACTAGTGTAATAATTGCTATCTCTGAAGTTGATGGAAATAATGTGATTCGTATTGAAGGAAACCATGCAGGTGTTACTAGAGTAAAGGAGGTGAGTCAGAGACATGAATAATAAATAATTTAATATAATAAGAGCATATATGAGTTATGGATGTTTCTTTATAGGAACTTACGGAAATGGTGAAAAAACTGGAGAACGAAAAAGAAATTGATGTGATCATCGATCATCGTCATTATCCAAGTATAATTGGTAGCAAGGGAGAGAAAATCAAAGAAATCAAGGACAAATATAATCAGGTCCAAATTATCATTCCTGGACCAGGTAAATATTAATCTTGACAATTAACTCAAGATCTAGTTGTATTTGTTGCTGATAAATAATATAATTTTTTTTTATTATCAGAGGAGAAATGTGACGTAGTCAAGATTCGTGGACCTAAAGAAGATGTTGATAAGTGTCATCAGCATCTTAAGAAACTCGTGAAAAAATTAAATGAGAACAGTTACGTCCTGGAAGTTCCTATCTTCAAGCAGTTCCATAAATTCGTAATTGGCAAGGGTGGTGCGAATATTCGTAAAATTCGCGAGGAAACTCAGACCAAGATCGAATTGCCTGCTGAAGGTGAGCAGAGTGATGTAATCACAATTACAGGCAAGAAGGAGAACGTTGAGGAGGCCAAAGAAAAAATACAGAAAATCCAAGATGAGCAGGTAAGTCTTTTTTTTTAAAGGATGAAAATAGAGTTTTTGCATTTTCTTTTTTCGTTTATTCTAATTATTGTTTGGCAAAATTAGGCTAACATCACTAGTGAGGAGATTGTGATTCCTCCGAAATTCTATAACTCGCTTATTGGCACTGGTGGCAAATTAATTCAGTCCATTAAGGAGGATTGCGGTGGTGTTATTATCAAGTTCCCCACAGCTGCGAGTCAGAGTGACAAAGTAATGACACATTCAAATGACTCATTAAATTACTTGAGAGATTGTTTTATACAATGTTCATTTTATTATCAGGTAACTATAATGGGTCCTAAGGACGACGTCGAGAAAGCTAAGCAGTTACTCTTGGAGCATCGCAATGAAAAACAATTGTCCAGTTTCTCCGCAACAGTTCGTGCCAAAGCGCAGCATCACAAATTCCTTATTGGAAAGAATGGAGCTAATATCAAAAAGGTAATTGGATAGTTGAATTAAAATTAGGATAGTCTGACAACGTTTTTATCGTGTTTCAGATAAGAGAATCTACAGGAGCCAGAATTATTTTCCCTACCGAACAGGATGAGGATAAGGAGATAATCACTATCATTGGAAAGGAAGATGCTGTCGAGAAAGCAAAAGCTGAACTGGAAGCTACTATCGAAGAGATTGTAAGTTTTATACAGTAAATTTTACTGCATCTTAACAGGCTATTAATTTTAGGGATTTAATTATTCTTTAAATTTCCCAGGACAACATTACAGAGGGAGAGATAAGCATCGACCCGAAGCATCATAAGCATTTTGTAGCTCGACGTGGTGGAATTCTTCATCGGATCGCCGACGAATGTGGCGGCGTGCAGATTTCATTCCCAAGAGCAGGTGTCGACAGCGACCGGGTTGTTCTTAAGGGTGCTCATGATTGCATAGAAGCTGCAAAGCAACGAATGCGTGACATTGTCCAGGAGTTGGTTAGTTTCCTTACACAAGATCAAGTAGAGAAAATTAAGCAGAGATATGGCATAAAGTAAAATAATTTTTAGGAATCCATGGTAACAATAGAATGCATCATACCACAAAAACATCATCGTACAGTGATGGGATCAAAAGGTTGCAAAGTGCAAACCATCACGTCTGATTTTGACGTTCAAATTAAATTCCCAGACCGTGACATCCAAGGTGAGACATTTCTTCTGATCTCTTGAAAATAATGTTACTTTGCAGGAATCTTAAAAAAAAAAACCATTTTGCTTTTTTCAGATGAACACAGACCCGAGGAACAAGTTAACGGAGAAAATGGAGAAATTCTCGAGACCGTTCCTGCCTGCGATGTTATTCGTATTACGGGCCAGCCTGAAAATGCAGCAGCCGCAAAGCAGGCTCTGCTTGATCTTGTACCGATCACGATCGAAGTTGAAGTGCCATTTGATCTTCATCGATCGATCATTGGACAAAGAGGACGTGACGTACGAGAACTCATGGAAACGCATGACGTGCATATTATGCTATCGCCTGCTGAGCAAAAGCTCGATTACATTAAGGCAAGATTAATTCAATATTATAATTTGATATCAAATCGATATTATACATATATAACATTCGCTTTTATTATTTATAGATTTCCGGTACACCTTCTTGCGTGGAGAGCGCAAAGGAAGCGATCCTGGAAAGATGTAAAGTCCTAGAAGCAGGACGTCAAGAAAGGGCACTTAAATCCTTCGAATTAAAGGCAAGTATAATTTTATTTAATTACCTTGTAAAATTTATTAAAGTCTTTTTATTCCATACTCCTGTTACAGATCGAAGTAGATCCAGAGTATCATCCAAAGATTATAGGTCGCAAGGGTGCAGTGATCACGAAGATACGCACGGCTCACGATGTACAGATTAATTTCCCTCGTAAGGGTGACCCTGATCAGCATATAATAAAGATCGTTGGCTACGAGAAGAACGCTCACGACGCCAAGGAAGATATTTTAAAGATCGTTAACGAGCTGGTGAGTCTGAATCATCAAGAATAACAACAGAGATATATAAACAGAAAATATTTAATGTCTGCCTGTGTAATCCCAAATACAAATACAAGAATCCAAACATGTTTGCTTGTACAGGATGAGCTAACAAGAGAAGAAGTATCTATTGAGGCCGAAGTACATTCAAGATTAATTGGAGCCAGAGGTCGTAACATCCGTCGAATAATGGATGAGTTCAAGGTCGACATTAAATTCCCACGTAAAACCGACGCCGACCCCAACATCGTCACAATAATCGGCGCTGAGGAAAATGTCGCAGATGCCAAAGACTGGCTTCTCACCCTCGCAGAGGAATACGTAAGTCCTTTTCCCAATTGTCAACGTAAGAATCTCTTTAAAAAATTACTTCAACGATCACTCAATCCTAATAAATAAACAGATGCAAGACGTCCTGGACAATGTGTCACGCAACAATTTCCGTGCCCCGCAACGCGAGGAAACGCCTCTGGGAGGTTCTGAGAGTGACTCAGGATTCGTAGTCAAGGGTGGTCCTTGGGAGCAACAGCAACGCACCGCCCCGAACACAGCGAGCGTTGAGGAGTTTCCATCGATCGTCGGTTTCGCTGCTCCAGTCGCAGCATCCACCCCGGACGGTCCGTGGGGCGTGAAACGCTAAATATGCCATTACCAGTTTATCAATAACGATGGAACACGTAAAGGTATTCTAACAAGGTAACTTTCCTCTGACAAACGATAAGGAAAAAGAAAAAGAAAAAAAAAAAAGGTGAAAAATGAAAAGTTGAAGAAAAAAAAAGAAAAAGAAAAAGAGAAGAAAGAAATAAGCAACCCTCGACGTATGCCTGTATATATATATATGTTTATCGATGATAAATATATAGGCATATATAATATTATAATATTGGGGACTCGACAATGATTCCCTGCTCCATTACTGACGCTGCTGCATATCGACCTGGCCACTCTCTTTGGACTTTGACCCTGTTTTTGCTCCCCGTACACACGAATGACAATGTTCATACTTACAGTTATAAAATGAAAAGGAACCGACATCACCGTGTATCTGTAACTGTAACGTATCGCATCGCATCGTATCGTATCGTCTCGTATTTGTAATCTTAATCGTGTGTAATGTTCGTATTCGTTTTATGTTTTCCGTCAATCGTGTAATCGATCGGATCGGTTCGATAACGAAATACAAAAAGCGGATGAAAGCAAAGAAAGGAAAGGAGATGAGACGAGCATGAGGCGCACGCGACGCCATAATGTCCGTTTATCCATTTTCTAGATATTTTTTAAATTATTATTTGCTTTTCTTTTTCACTTGTCAGTCAATACGTTTCGCATGCCCTTCAGGTACAGATATATTGTACTTAAGACTGTGGCTTCGTAGGTGATAAACATTTTTTTCTCTCTCGCGTATTGTATATTATATATTCGAATCTAGAGACCGCGTAGACCGCATAATGTTTTCTCTCGTTTTCCTTTTTTTTTTTGTTTATTTATTTATAATTCTTGTACATAAATTGCATTTTGTTTGTTTTTTGCTCTCAAGTGCTCGCGCGCGATTGTTCTGCCTCTACCCTCCCCTTACCCCTCGAGCACTGAACCCTCCTGGACTCTGCGCCAAATCCCATAAGACACCCCCCCCCCCCCCCAATGATTTTACGGTAGGGAAAATCACGACAGTCAATGATATTTCTTTTTTTATTCTACTTGGGAGGAGGTCAACGACTTGATTAATCGTTTGTCCTAAAAGATCATTTCGAACGACGAAAGTTCACGAGGGGGAAACTATAGAAGCAGAAGCAGAATATAGAAATGATATAGAAAAGCAAAAAAAAAAGATATATCCCAGTCCAACGACCTGAATCCCTTTGTTCCCATCGTCCTTGGGTTTGTCTTTTTTTTTTTTTAAATTGTGCTTATCAAAACTAATCCTTCATTTCGTATGCGTACGTTTAATTGTAGTTCCATCGAGGATGATCGTACCTCTACTCCTCCCCTGACTCCCCTCCTACTTCCCCCCCCCCCGGCCTCCCATCCGGGTTTAACTTATACGATTAATATCACGAAGAATTAGGGACACGGGTTTATCTTATATCTCTTATTATTTATTCCTCTTGTTTGCCGGTGTGTAACAAACAATGTGCAAGTACGTGCATTGCGACGCTGTTTGCGAGGCCAACTAGTTAAGAGGTGAAATAAAAAAAATGAAGAAAGTGGGAAAAGAAGAGGGAGAGAGAGAGAGAGAGAGAGAGAGAGAGACGAAGGAATGAAAGGGTAAAAAATGATGAATGATTAAATGAATTGAGGCGAAGGAACGAACGAATGGAACGACTATAGAATTGAAAAGGAAAATACTATTCGGTTCAAAGTGCCTTGTCTATTTTCTTCGAGACAGCTCATTTTCAATTGTTGGAGGAATGTGAATACTAGATTTATGTATATGATATTGATAATAACTATATATATATATGAATTTATAGATTATATTAATTGTGCAACGACGGCTGCCGACGTTCGTCGCCAATTTGTAGGCGAGGTTCGCGCGGGAATGCCGTCGCCCCACGGATTCAATTCCGTGAAGTAAATGAAGGAAACTATTATATATCGTGCGAACATAAGCAAGAGAGGAAAAGGCGAAGTAATAATAATAATAATAATAATAAAGAAAAGAAAAGAAAAAGAAACGAGAGATTTAAAGGGAGGAATACACAATAGCGTTTATCAGGTATACAGATAAAATGTTCACTTATATTTTTTAGATTTACAGCAATTTTTATAAGCCTACTTGGTACGACGACCTACATGTTAATCCCGTGCATGGTTTATTGTATAATGCATAAGCGAGACAGAATTATCCATAGGATGTTTTGAGAAATGTTGCGCTCTTCTTTCGGCCAAAAATCTCATATAGGAAATACGCTATACAACTAAGTACGTATATCCATATTACTCCTAGGCCTTTTTCCGCGTTCGTACGAACCCTTATTAAACAATGCCAAGGGTTGAAGAGAGAAATAGAAAGAAAAAAGAAATCAATTCCATATCCTAGAACCTCCCCACGTCCCTTTGACCCTGCCCGCCACGTTAAATTTATTCCCAATGTCACGGCAGCCGCAACCTAATTTTTCTAATGAGTTATTATTCTAACGAGTAATACAAAAAATATTGTAATTATAGAATTACTATCCTCTGTACACTTAAGAGAACAATGTCATAATACAGGAAATTCTATCATAATAATATAATTGTGTCAAATATTTGTCTATACTTATTAGTCTGTCAGAAAAAAAAAATTACTTATTCATTTATGGCTTTCTGTATTACGTGGAAATATCAGAGAAGATTTCTTAGGTTTGATTTTTGTAGCTGATGGATAAAGCCATCGTTTGGCTTTATGCTGCTTCGAACATCTTTCACTCTTTTATATGCATCTTCGTACGATAAGTCATTTGTAGCCATCAGGTAGGCAATTACTATTGTAGAGGATCGAGAAATGCCTGCGTTACAATGAACTAGTATATTTTCATGAAGAGTTTCGTGAATTATGGAAATGCATACTTTTATCGAATCCAGAATATTGAAGTCTGGTAGATCCAGCATGTCGATGTAATGATAATTGATATCTTGAAACTTTACTGGTGGTTCTATACCGAGGCTCAAAACATGCTTTATGGCATGTTCTTTTAGTATTTCTAAATTCACTACTGGGTCCTGGGAACTAAGGAACAGTCCAGGAATAATTTTTGCAACTTGTAAATCAGGTTTAGTGTCAATGACAAAGGGCAAAACTTGATCTATTTTTATCCTTTGACCATTGACTATTTCATATTTCTCACCAGTCTGATCGGTTATTACAGTTTTGCAAGGTTTAAGGCGCTCCTTTTTTTGTTTAATTAATTCCTGAAGATTCATTGTTCTGATACGTCATACCAATGCAGGAATTACTTAATATTACTAACTCACTTACTCTATTTCATTGTTCAAATCCACTACAGCACAATTCTCTGACACTATAGTGCAAAGTTTTAATTCCTCTGGATCATACTCCACGTCCGCCAGATACAGGCCACACGCAGGTACTGCTGTAGCACGATGATCCCAATTCTTATAGTTTGGTACTTGTACCATTGTCCGCAAGTCTTTTTCTGTTATCCGACCGTTTGCCACAGCAAACAGTGCACCAACCATTCGACGAACCTACATGAGAATAAAATGTAATATTCCAATGCAGGGCTTATATTCTTTATATGCGTTTTATTCTAAGGCGGAAAAACACTTACTTGATTGTACAAAAAAGATTTACCATTGACTTTTAAATGATAATAATGGAAATTGTCTACAAATGGACCATCTAACATTAATGGTGCTGCTTTTTCAAGCTTGAAATAATTCAAAGTTCGCACGTACCGAATTGGTTTATGCGACTTTCTTTTTGGAGTAAATGATTGAAAATCTATGCGTCCCTTGAACACATCAAGGGCCTTTTGCAATTTTTCTATGTTAAAATCATTGCTTCTGAAAATAATATATAATAATGAGAGGTTTTACAGACTCTTTGATAGTTACAAAAGAATTAATCAATTCTTACCCAATGTGAAATGAACGATTAAGTTCACATATAGGGATGCTATTCGATCCAGGTAATTTGTCGACTAAAAATCGGTAAATATAGGTACGCGATTTTGCAGAATGCCTTGCATGAAACTCGTTCGTAACAGGTACACAAGATGTAATCCTACAAAAGTGAAGGTGCTGAATCATTTTAAATATAGTCATAAATTACACATTGCATCAATACCTAATATCATGACCACAGCGTGTAAAGTATCGATTAGCCCATCTGATCAAGCTGGAGGAATCGTACAATACATCATACTTATTTTGCAAATCAATGTGAGCACTAGAATGCAGCGCGTGAACTCCAGCATCAGTTCTATAAAAAAATGTATGTATTCACAGATGATCAAATAGAAAAATCTGGCAGAACGTACTCAATTAATATAAAAACACCTGCTAGACACTGTAAGGAAAGGAGGATTTATACTTGCAGGAACAAGTCTTGACAAAGCTGCCTCTATCGCACCCTGAATGAAATCCACTTGATTAACGTTCTCCCCGATACCATGTTTTTGCATTCCTCTGAAATTGTTAACCAAACATTATTGAATCTTACATAATCATATAATAGAGTTATTACTGAAAATTATGAATTCTTTCTTGAAATTGCAAATATACCTGTAACGAGTACCAATGTAAGACATGGTCAAAAAGTATCGCACCATTTTTATGTAAAATAACAGACAATAATAATGAATATCTTATATTTGAGTTCTATAATAGTTTAGAAGTACATTAACTATTTAGTTTAGAGACTCTAAAAATTAAGTCAACACGAATTCTAATACCGGCAGTCCCGATAATCCAAAGCATTATTGGTTATTGTTGGTTATGAACACATAACCCCACATGTGGAATGGGATAATAGCAGAGATACTAGTAAAAAGTGGAGAACCAACATTGTAAAACTGCACGCAGGTCGGGTGAGCAGATTGAAGATGTATATGCAGTGTGACCAATGTAACCCAGTATTTTCTGGAGTAGGTAATAAATTTTCTACATGCATTTTTTTGTTGCTTCATTGTATGGGAATTATGAACACTCATAAAAAGAATCATGTCGAATGTATAAACAAGTAAATATTTGTATTTTGTATGTTTTTAAATATCTACAGCGGTCATAAACTTTTTCGATATTTTCCTTGAACAAAAACTCTGTACATTGTTAATTGTTTTCCCCGATTCACTTGAAGTCTTCTATCAATGAGGTTTTGCTCTTCAACAAAGCCACTGTTTTCAAATATATCCTTAATCTCTGCTGCAATGGGATAAACGTATATTAGAGATAAGATGTCATTATAGTTAACAGAAGAATTGATACTTGGTAGAAGATGCTAGATTACTGCTTACCTTGTGTAAAAAAATAAACCCTGGTACCATCCCCACGAGCATAAAAATTCTCTGCAAGACAACGTCCTTTCTTAAATCGTAATTGAGCTAAGTCATATCTTCCATAATCACGGAACAATACCATTCCACCAGGCTTTAAATATTTATGAATCTGCTTTGCAATGTGACGCATTCTGTTTGCGGATTTATAAAGAATTAATGATGCATAGTAATGGCAGTTGACTTTGATGATCAATAAACATATTTCAAAAACACTAACTTGTCTGGATGAATTGAAGACAGTACGAATATCAATACTACTATATCCAAGCTTTCAGGTTCAAATGGCACATTCCATACATCTTGTGTTGCATCAAGGACAAATGCTTTACACCTTTAATAATTCAGAATTGTTGAAGAATAACATATGTTTTAAGAATACTATGTATAAAAATATATGTAATTCTTACCTAGAGGAATCATAAGTTGAATTTTCTGTAAGAATTTCAATCGCTGTTGAGGAAAAATCGCAGCAATACACAAATAAATTAGGATCAGTATTATAAGAAAGTATAGGAAAGACCGTATTCCCTACACCACATCCTATTTCAAATATTTTTGATGGCATAGGCAAAATATTCCCAGGATTGAAAGAATGATTTGCATCACCTTCTGAAGGTGATACACGCAGAGCCTGATCAAGATTCTGTTGAACAATATTAGGTGCCAATTCTGGGAATTCTGTAAAAAGCCAGTGTCTGTCCTTAAAAAATCTAAAAGGAATATAAATATTTTATTCTCCTTATGAATAATTACTATTATTTGCAATCAATCTTCAACCGTTTTAGAAATATACCTGTTCTGATGAATTCCATAGAATTTATCCCAGAAAACATCAGCTTCTTTATCAAATTTTAAAATTTCTTCACATGAAGCAGTAACTACAGAATTATCTGCAACACGTTGGCGAGCTTCATCTTCCTGTTCTTCGTCCCATTGCACATTATCCCTGTATAATAAACGCATTCCATTATTTATCAATGAAGAAGTATTTCCCAGCATAAGGCATGCATTCCAATGAAAAAATGATAAAATACGCAAATGACAATAGCATGACAAAAAATGTCATTTTCGAATGATTATTCGTACCAAGAGTTAAATTCAAATATTCTTTTTCCATCAATAAGATATCGTGATCCACCAGGTGGTTTTTTGCGGTAACGTGTATGACAACGCCGAGATACATAGGTTAGAAATAAATTTGTGTAAACTTTATTATAAATTTGCGTATAATAGTTTAATGTCATACCACGCATTATGCTGAAAGACGTTATCATTGTTAGAAAGGATGCGATTACCAAATTGAGGTCGTTTTCTTTCAACTTGAGTTTCGTCGTTTACATTGTCATCGGCCATGTTGGAATTGATCTAATTGCGACACTATCGCCATCTATCGAGATCTTAGAAACTCACAATGTCAAGGCTCTTGAACTTAAAAACAAGAAAACAAGAAAAAGGGCAATAATCGCAATGACATCCACAATGACTCTACTACACAAAAATAACCATTAATAAATTACATTTAACAACCTCTAAGCCCCCGAACAAACAATTCACTAAATATTTCCTAAGAAAAAACCTCTAGACTATCAGAGTTCATTGTACTTTCCTCAAGAAAATATGCAATGCGTAAAACTCGGCCTTTTTTCCGATCTTTTCAGCTATAACAGACTCAAGCACCCTTACCCATATTAGTGGCTTCCTTTAACTCAATAAACACATCACACAGCGTGTCATATGCTCTATGCTATACATTTCCACCCACGCATTTCAATACAGAACATTATAAATAACCAAACAGTTTATAACCGTCCCACGTGAACGTCGTACACGATCCAGTCAATCAGAATTCTGATTGACAAAAATGATCAATAATTCCAGTTTAAGGAGGTCGTAAGATAGAAATGATATTAAACAGACACTTAATACCAGAGAATTATGTAGGTTAGAAGGGAAAAGCGTGCGGAAGCGGAAAAGGGTGTGACGCAGACGAGGCTACAAGAAAGCCAAGCGGCGAACGGTTTGCGGAAGTAAGGAAGAATAAGTAAAATGAAAAGGAGGATGACCAAAGTTAAAAGAAAAAATCTCAGCATCGCCATTATAACCAAATCGACCAATCCAAGTACGTCGTACTTTTGATACAAGGATATCAAATGTTACATTTATTACTTTTCCAGTTCCCACGTGGATACTGGTCAATCAAATGAATATAAGTAGCACTAAGATTCATTTCCAAAACTGTCGAATTCTCTTCTCAACCGAACAAAGATGATTGCCATTATATTGCATATACGAAAAGGATTTTTGCAGGAGAGACCTGCCAGTGGATTTCGGGAGAAGACAGGCTCTACTGCAGACGCTGTTCCGCGGGGTGGTTGCCCTCGTCTGCGCTTTGTGGGAAATGCCCGCTCAATAACGCCTCCCTTCCCTCTCTCTTTCTCTCTCTCCCTGAACAACCTCTGTCTCCTCTCTTTCCCCATTCCTGTACCCTCATCCTTCTCCCTTAGTCCCTCTCGTAGTCTCTCTCACCCTCTTCCAGCCGCTTGCACTCCTCTCTCTGGCCCAAAAGGCTTACTACTAGCCTTCGCCGTCGACCTGCCGACGACCAGAGTTACCCCCGACAAAAGGTCAATCGTTGCCCCCATATACATACACTGCCAAACTGTATATATGTACAACTCGTTCCACTTCCAGGTCATAAGTATTTCTGATCGAACATCGATTAATTCCCTCTTAATTGATTTCCAAAATATTCATACAGACAACTCATTAAAGGAACCTGAAACACATTTAACTTTCTTCCTAGATTAAGACAATCGGGTTAGGTTACAATGCAGGTATCAGTGATAATATCATTACCATTATAACGGTTTTTGTGTCTGGGATATCAGGGATGTAAAAACTTCGTATCGTGACTGCAAATGAAAATTTTAAAAATTCCTGTAAATTGATACGTATAAAGTACTGAGTGCAGCAAGTTGAGCTATATGTATGATAAATTATTGGATATTCAGCCATATCCTGGGATGGATGATCCTGTCCCTTGTTACAGCCCTATAACTATATGGACCATAACGCTATGATGAAGATTGGCCGGAAGGAAGATTCGCGATGAGTGCGTTTAACTCTTATACGTAGGGCACATCCGAGTTTCCTGCGCCCTGCACCCAGCGACTATACAACCTGGATCAATAAATACTCTTCTCGTTTTCTAGAAAGGCTTTCCGCACGGGATTATTCCGGCAATGGAACCAACGGAAATCCACGTAGCCGGTTGACGTCGGTTTCCGTTGGATTTCGTTGTTCAGGGAAGGACAGGTCGTCGTGGAATTAACGTCGTCGACGCTGTGGAGACGAGACCCATGAAGAATATATCGATTACCTCTGTCGGGCGACGTACCAACGCAATTAGCTTTATTACGTGAAAACGTTTTCATCTGTTTTTATTTTTCCTCGTCAAAGCCAGTACAGACTTAAGCTTTCTGACCAATAACCAATGTATATCATCCTTATGGCGTCTGACGCTTGTAAAGACAATCTGAAGAAATATGCATCGCTCTCAGTTCACTCCAATTAATTGATTTAACTTATTCAGACTCTTTTATGCTTTTAATTGCTCGTCGATTATAACAGTGCCGTCCTAACCTCTTTTTAATTAATTCGAAACGTCCGAAGTCTCAGAGAAGATTTTTAGTCTCCGTCCTCCTCGTTTGTCACTGTACTTTTTACTCCATGCAGCTTTATTTTTCTTCCTGATTAAATAGACATGAAAATTGCTGTTGCACCTTAAAATAGATATTATTAAAACCGTACAATGTTACTCAGTATTTCAGTATTTCACACTGCTGGTGAGACCTTGAATACTATATTGAATCGTAACGATGATTACATATACATTATTGTTCTACATAGAATTCACAAGTAGGCTTTATTCGTACGAAAAATATCTTACTTTAGAATATTATCAACCCTCTCAATAGAATAGAGCAATCTTATTGTAATAACTATCAGTCAATCCCAGAGTATATCCTGATACCAATGTATTAAGAGACATATCAAATATTTACTCGTACTATAGTATCGAATGTAATTATTCTAATGGAGCATCAAACGATATGGCATACATCTACGTATGCCGAAGTTAAAATGGAATGAGGCTAAGTGACGATAAAATAAAAACAAATGATAGGATTAAAAAAATAAAGCGTTGTGTCGCTAAGTTACCATCT
Source organism: Calameuta pallipes (assembly GCA_030142375.1). Taxonomy (NCBI): domain Eukaryota; kingdom Metazoa; phylum Arthropoda; class Insecta; order Hymenoptera; family Cephidae; genus Calameuta; species Calameuta pallipes. The sequence continues at coordinate 35,173 of JARQSW010000647.1, forward strand.
TGTTGCGTACAGGCGTGCTGAGTGAGTATAAATGAGGGAATCGAAGACAGCCGGGGTGAGGAATATTGACTGTTGACTCGTTGGGATATCCAGAGGGAGGGTCGAGGAAGCTGACGATGCTGTATTGGAAAAAGAAATTCGGCATTAGATTCAGCGAGTAGGACGCGTTATTTCTTACATACGTATTAGGCCTAAGTAAGAATATAATGCATACCAGGAGGCGAATCAATTATATGGAGGATGGCCATAAGAGACGCGATCGACCGCGTGGCCTTGACTTCTGTGATGATGACCTCGTGGACACCAGAAGATATTACACAGAACCCATCATGATCAGCTAGTCCACCACAACGTGGGTAACAATTCCAGACTGATAATTTTACAGTCAGATACCCTGTTACATCAATCAACTTGGACACTGTCTATCTGGTACGGTCTAAACTTGTTGCTCTGATTTTGTATATAGTGCCATCTGTAAAATTGAATAAAGAAAATTAAAAAATGTTGTATAATTACAGACTGTTTAGAGAACGCCGAGGATGCTGTAGGTACTGATTCCTGGGTAAAGTCGTTATCGCCATTGCGACAAGTTACAAGTGGTCGAAGGACGACCGAGAATCTAGCAGCAGGTGAGATTGGCGAACGTGGGGATATTTTTATTTGGCTCTAGCGTAGGTAGCCCGGTTAAGAGTATATATATGAGAGAGAAAGAGAGAGAGAGAGAGAGAGAGAGAGAATGACTGCGAGGAGGAGAAGGTGCAGAAGGTAGAGGTAGAGGAAGGCAACGGCCTTGACCTTGTCCACGGCCACGCGGAGAGAGACACGCGAGAAAAGACATCGGTCAAAACAAAACCGCTTGCTTTCTTGCCGGTCTCAGGCTCGTCTGCCCCGCGCCAGGTACCGCCGACACTTCCACTAGTCTTTCTGCTCCAACTGACTATTACGTAGGTGGATGACCGAGAAAGTCGTCGATTAACGTCAGGAAGTCTTATTATATTCCCGGATTCGGTATACGTTGAGAAGATATGTTTATTCCTGTCACGTCATTCAGCTTTAGATATCCTCGATAAAGGTCAGGACAGCTTTCACCAGCCCCTTGAGCGTATCAGTTTGAATTCATAATGCTGCAGTATCGTATACATTTCTCATAGCATTCTGATAAGCACGTAAGAAAATATTATGGGGTTATTCATGGGGCGTCGGACACAGGGCTCAAAGGTATCAGTAAATTTTTAAATGAGAAAAAAGCATAAACAAGAATTCTATATACGTTTATAATTTTGGTAGATACTTGTTTGTATACTGAAGCAAAAATAGATGTAGGTATTTCATTCTACGTGTATGTACATATTTAACATCCTTCTGAAAGATTTCAGTATATTCCTGGGTGTCATGCATACTCTACATCGAACTGCTCCACGTGGATTTATTTTACACTCTCCACCGATGGAATGCTGCAGAGCTACTCGAGAGAGCGTTCGGCCAGGGTGATCGGCAGGACCGCCGGAGTAAGTTAAGTAAGTAAACTGAGTAGACGATTGAGTCTGTAAATTAGTCAATGGCAATGGCGATTCTCTTCCCTTCTGTTTCCACACTTATAAAGGAGAGTCGGAGCGATAACCCGATTCGCAAGGACTCCGTTCGGTGGGGATTCTGTTGGCGATGAAAAGGAAAACGTGAAAGAGGAGGAAAAAAGAAAGAAAAAATTGCGCATTCCGCGTGATCAATAGGATCTGTGTGTGCGGCGTGACGAGTAGTGCGAGATGGGAAGAGAGGGGAAGAGACACGTTGGTGGTCAGAAAATTTCGAATGATTTTTCTCTTGGCTTCAGAGCGCATTGCCGTAGAGAAGGGCGAGGGTCGTGCGATTATCGAGGGTGAGTGTACAATATCTCTCTCTGTTCGTAGTGGTTGCAGCCGCCGCCGTCGTCGCGACCGTCATCGTCGCGGTCGTCGTCGTAGTCGTCAGTCGCCGTTATGCGCGCGCGCCCTAGTGCACTTGGCCGTATGCAGTACACACACACACGTGTAAAGCAATCACCACGTAAAACACGTCGCACGACGCGAAGTCTAGGCTCGGGGATACGACCGTCTCATTCTGGAGTACGTAACAGTGGCATAGATCCATCTCGTGAGCCGTCAGCGCGGGGTCTGCCGATTGGCTATGTGTTGAGTGTCTGAAAATCCGTCACGGCCGCCGGAGCCCCATTTTGGTACAGTGGCGCCGCGTAACGGCAACTCCCTTCAGTTTCGGGCAAGATGGGCGAACTTCGCCGGGCAGTAGCTTAGACTCTACCTACAAGACAACACACACCTAATGTTTCCTAACGACAAGTAATTGTACATTATTTATTAAGATCCAATATCTATTTTTGTAACATGCTGTAGTGCCGTGCCACGTTTGTACGATATATAGAGGTGATCCGCGCGCGATAGAGAGCGATAGAAAGAGAGCAAGAGGGAGAGAGATAGAGCGAGAAAGAGAGAGTGAGATCGAGCGAGAAACGAGTGAAGCGTAGAGTCCGGGCCGACACGGGGCGACTAGTTAATAAAAAGAAGAAACGTAGGTGGGTTTTCAGTCCGTGCGTTAAACGTAGGCCAGTGGTGAGGTGGTAATCGGGTGAAACGTGAACAGTTCGGTTTCCTGTGAGTGAAAAGTGCACGACACACCCTTCTGACACTCTGCAGTCTGCTGCCTCTTGCTGCTGCTGCTACAGCCGCGGTGCTGCTCTCTTATCCTCGAGAAAGAACCGCGCATACAGCCACGAGCTGTACGTTTATACGCGTGCGGAAAAGCGCACAGAGACACGAACGTGTGCTCTCTTCGACACTCTGTGCTGTGAATTTTTCTAACCCGTCTGTTCGCCAGTGTCGAACCGATACGTGCGGTTTTTACATTAGCTGAAGAAGAAGGGATACAACACGGTATCCCATCATCGTCATCATCATTATCATCCACTCCCTCAGTAACCCAGCCACCTAGCCAACCACCCACAACCCCGTCGACCGACCAAGCAACCAAGCATCCATCACCCTAAAACCACCCTAGGATATTCTTCAAAGTGGGCTAGCAACCGACGTACAATAACGCCCCGGTTCAATTCGTGACTCCTGCAAGACAGAGAAGAACGGTGGTGATATACCTTAAGGATATATACCCAAAGGAATACACCCGGCGGACACACCGGAGCACGCCGTTATTATGTCCGTGAGAATGGAAAACGTAGCCGCGCCGAGGAAGCTCAACTACAAAGTGATGGTAAGGGAAAATATCCTCGATCATCCTGAATATTATCAACGCGCTCTCCTTATACATGTGTACTCTTATTCTCTTACGTATTTGCCCATGGCGGATTGGTTTGCATGGGGAACCGGCGTAGTTTGACAGCTTGCCGCGGGGCGTCTGCTGCCCCACCCAGTCTCTCTTTCTCTCCCTCCCCCTCTCCTCCAGCCCTCCTCCTCCTTCACCATCTCCTCCACCTATCTCATTCTCTCTTTTCTCTTACCACCCTCCCGCACTCTCCCTCTCCCACTCTTTCTCTCTCCCTGTCTCGCTCTCCTACTTGCGCTCCCATAGTCATCCTATCCCTTGCCAGCTCGCAAACAAGTGCGAATCTCGTTTATCGCTACGATGCTACTGTGTCGCGGCTGTACACCTCTCCCGTAGTCCCTACCAAGTATTTCATGCTCGGGTTCCACGATGCGAATACCTTAGGGTACACGCGCAAACCACGTTTTCGCTAGATCCTCCCAGTAACCCGCACCCCGGCCATAGACCTTACGACCTCGGCAGAGAAACGCCCTCGGTTTGGTACTCTCTCGTGCCGCTTCTACGTTCACGCCATTTTCACTTACAAAGAGGCAGAGATCCTCTTCCTCGTTCTAGTCCTTCTTGACTCAGGCTGCATTCGTTGCTCGCCAATTGTTCGCAAACTTTCCCCTGCGTCATTCGACGGCCTGTCGACATATCCAATTCCGTTTACGTATCTTGAGATTGGAGATGGTGGATGAAATTCTTACGCGGTTATTATTAACGTTTGTCACCTACCTCTCTCCCCCTTTACGCACTTACGCTCGAACGCACTCGTTGTTACATATCCGGATTATGGCGAATCCACCTTGTCGCGACTTGCTGCTGCTTGGAAAATTTTACCCTGTGCGCGCACGTGCGTTACACGCCGTGCGGATATCGTCAGAGCCTTTGCTACTTCTGCTCGCTGCCATTGATATCGTTTCACTTCCTTCTCTCTCTCTCTTTCTTTTCTCTTCTTCGCGACAGACGCCGATTGATCGTTACCTCAAACTTTTTTTTCCCTATTACAATGTACGTGCGTGCATTGTTATGCCTATTAGCCTGAAACCCTCTTGCTCTGTTTGCCTTGTTAGCCTTCGTTTACGAGGAATCGTACCGAGTGCCTTGTAGATAAGAAAATGAGTTCGGAGAAAAGTGTACTGTTTGCTTTGAAAATGTCGAAATGCCGATCTGTTGTCGGTAGCTTGCGTTTACCGATTATCGTACACTATTATACGCGAAAGCATTTGTTTCTTCGTCGTTCCGTGCGGTGGCGTCTCTTTCTTGGAAACCCGCGAGAAGACCGAACATACTTTTCGATTAAACGCTTTTATATTTAATACGAACATTTAGCCGCGAATCTCTTCCGCTAAGTTTTCATGTAAGCGTCGATGCTCGGTCACGTCTCGATCAGGTTATAAGCTATTGACAATAGCCAATAGCTTCCGGTTCTGAAACAAGTTCGCGTAATTACCATTAGCCAAATATAATCGTCTTAAAAATTTACTCGCTTAGAATCCAGGAAATAATTCAAGTAATTAACGTAATACTGTATAATTATTAAACAGAGATTCACAATTCTCAAATACGCCAAACGGAATTCCCAATTTGATAGATCGTAATGTTATAATAAAAAAAAAAAATTTTAAATTGTAAAAAATATTACAAAATAAAATCGTGTACAGTGATCCATAATCTGTGTCCCATTAAACCTAGCTTATCGGCGGCAATAAAAAGAAGCTAAATAATTTTCTCCGAGCGTGTCATGTCCGATTACGACAAAACAATCATATTTCCCTCGTGAGGAATTTTCATTGCGACAGTACACCTCTCCTTCCGGCAGTAGCAAGAAGCGTATGAAATCGTTATAAAAAAAAATCCTCTGGAATTTGCCGCGATCTCCCCTTTGGATACGTTTCCAAGAGAACAATCAATGAATCAGTGTTTAAATATGTTATATAGAGAAATACGGGTTTGATGTTAACGTGATTTCTTTTCGTAAGCTAACGATCCCAAGGACTATCCATATTTGAAGAACGTGACCGATCGAGCAATACCGGTAAACATTGACGCGACACAGTTTACGCTTTACGATGGTCACTCGTTTAATTATTTAAATTTACCGCGCATATGACGTATCCCATGCTACGTTTTCGGTTCTGTGCATCAATGGATGTTGATACTCGCGACACCAGCGAAGAAACGTAGTCCACGTGGTTGGTAGATTTTGTAAATAGCGACGCGTTACGCCTTTGCCATTTATTCAGAAAGGTAACGGTATAAGGCAGGCAGTGCTCTCTGCGGCCTAGAGTTGTTTTCCGTCATGTACTAAAAAACAGATATCCATATAGATTCCGATGCACTGACAAAGACCTCGGTTGGCCTCTCAATGTAAATCATTGGACTCTACGAGGTTATGTAAAAAGTCGATTTCTTATACGAGAATGTTTATAGGCCAGAGTTCATTCTAATTTTCTTAGTTGATCTATTTTTAGCAACGAGGAAACTCTAAGTACCCTCTGTTTTTAACGTATCGTTATTTACCTTGTTACCTAAGTGTCCCATCTACCTACCTACCTACCTACCTACGTTACCTGGCTCTATTGCTTTCTGGCTTCTACTCTGAATATTGGGATAGAGGAGCATCCATGACGAATTTACTCTTTGTACGCCATTGCACGGTTTAAGCGAACGAAGCCTGGAAGGTCGGGATAGCCGATTGTCAATGCTTTGTACGAATTCAGATTGCTGGGAAGTATACTCGATTGATATGTAGGTGTATTATCAGATTTGAGATACATAACCTAGAAATGAGTATTCGTTGCTTGTTTGACGAACGTGTCTCTGTCTCGCGTGAGTTCAATTGTAAAGAGTTTCGAATGCTTCTCGTGGCTACTTACATTCGTATAGACAGGTTGCAGGCGGGGTTGAGTAGCACGTAAGGGGTTGTAGGCGATAGCAGAGGATCTGCAAGGGTCTCGTAAGGAAGGAAGAGAGTCATAGGCGGAGAAGCTCAGGCCGAGGATGTATAGCTGGCGCGACTGTGCCGGTTGGGCTCTGCAAGAATATCGATTATTTGTGGTTGCGGCATGCTGCGTCCGTTTTACTCCAGACGCCGTCCTTCACCAAATTCTCGTTTCTCCTATTTTCATCCTTAAATTCATCATCTTTCGCTCCCCTTTTCGCCTTCCTTTCTTCTCCGCGAGCGTTTAACGTCGCGCGGCCCAACCTAACCTAACCTCACTAGTCCGCTGCGACACCACCGCACTTTCTCCATTAAATTTAGTTTACCGTTTGCTTGCTTCGTTACGCCGACTTATATACCGAGCGTATTTTACTTTAGTATTATATGTGTCTATATATATATATATTCTTTCACAAAAGTATTATCCACTCTTTCACTTGTAATTCGTCTCCTAACCTCAAAAATCCTTCCGGCGTCGACTTTTGCAAAATACTATTTTATCTTTTCAGTATGGCTCAACAGTGAGCTGACGAGAGTCAGACAGTACAGATGCATGAACAATGACTAATATAAATTCAAGTGTTCCATTTTAATTCCGTTTAAAATGTACGGTCGTTAAGATACTCACTGTTGGTATCTGTCGGATGTGTTGTGCATTGCTTATGGCTCGGCTGTCAGTACACAACTCTATTTCGATCGAATAAGGGGTTAATGATGCCGAGTGTCAGTGCGTGATCGTGAAACGACTGGCTCGGTACACATAGCGTTTTTCGTGCCGTTACACGGTTGTTACGCAACTGACAATAATTTCGGCGAGACGCCTCACGTTTTCTCGTGAAAACGACCTTGTCGTGTCGCAGCGAAATGATTCACCCTGGGGAACTTTGCTCCCGCGTGCAACGACATGCGTCATACTCGTTGATCGCATTCCGTCGTGGTTCACGATCGTTTTACAGGCTGTACTGCATGCCCGGTGTGCTGTTCTCGTGGCTGCTTGTTGTCCCTCTTTCTTTCTCTCTCTCTTCCTCGCGCCCTCCGTCTCCCTCCCTCTTGCGCTCGGTACGAGAGTCCCGAAGCACCGAGAATTACGAAAACTCGAGTGCGACGAATTGTCGCTGTCGTCGCTTCCCATACGGTTTTATCGGCGAATGTCAAAGCGGGTCAAAATGTCAGCGGTTACCGGGCTGGATGGGAAACCGTTATGCAAAGGCGCCTTTACCGGCAGCTCGAACTGCCAGCGGAGTCGTCCGTGTGTAGCCACCGTGTTAGTCAGGCAAACAGACGGGCAGGCCGGCCGGCTACTAGATGTACGTCCGTTAAGGCCGTCTGCCATCATTGGCTCCAGCGCTTCGCACGTTTGACCAATCACAGGGTTCGACGTGTGCAACGTCATCCGCAAGGGCGCTTTCTATTGGCTTGACGTCACCGTGCGCACACGCTGACGTCATTCACGTTGCCGATAAGGAACCTCGCGTGATTCATTGATGCATTTTACTTGTTTTTCTTTAACGTTGATAATACTCGAATAGTACTGAATATTAGGTGGAATTTATTTACTGGACTCGTCGAACCTTTCATGCTTGGAATTGTCTGTACGACTTTGTTGATATTTTCATGAAGTTTACTCACCCTGAATATTCGTTCACCATTAATGGGGAATAATGCTTTGTTTCTATTGACAATCTTTTTTATTGACCTCTCTGACCATTCTGCTTCATGCACGCCTTTGTACTCTTGTCCCGTCATTCAGATTGCTTGATCTGTCTATTATTTGTCCTTTGGGTCTCTAATCTGCTCTTGCGCGATAAGGTACGGCAGTTGGGACTCATTAGTAATCGTATCCTTTGTTTACTCTGTTACAGGTAAGAGGACCTTCGATGACTCATGCTGATTTTTGACTTATTTACATCCGATAGACATTGTACTCTGTGGATCATGTTTCCTGATACCCGGTTACCGTGGTTGGTATGTCAGAAGCGGGTCAAAAGACACCCAAGAAATTTATAGCGGTTCAACAACTCTGTATAAGCCATTGATATATAATGGATGTATAAACGGGAGTACTAGGGATATGTGTGGGGAAGCATCGTAGGATTAGTAAGCGTGTATTATTATAAGGTGTCTTAATCCGATATACCCCAACATGGATGATTCGAATTTTCGCCACATAAACAACCTCGGTAACGTTACGTTTCCGCACGGGCTCCCACCTATGAATTTACTTAGTCGAACACGTCGTACTTATCGGAGAACCTTGTTAAAGCAAACATGCGCGTTTTCACGGCGCGACAAGTGCACGATTGCTACGCTAGTAAAAACAACGTTACAGTATCAGGAGTCTCGGTTGTGGTTTCGTTCGAATTGCCGCATGCGAACGGTATTGTATTTCCGTTTGACGGAGCTTCGAGGGATGATTTCGAGTATGCTAGAAAAAAAAAAAATTATCGGAAACTCTATGCAGAGCGACTCGATCTGATACACAACGAGACGAAAAAAAGCAATGCAGACTTTATTCCTTCTCAATTGAGATGAGAAGCGCTCAATGAAGACCAAAGGGTTACGACTGGGACTGTTCTCAGATATTTATCATACCGTTAAGACTGGGTTTGCAAGGTATTATAAAGTCATGGAAACTCTACCGACGTAAGCTTATTGCATTGGTATCGTTTACTCGATGGAAATGCTAAAAGTTTATATTTCTCGCAAAAGTCGACGATATTCAACGAATGCTCGAAGTAAGCTCAAGCCAACCTAACCTAACCTGAACCAGTTCATTTTATTCGTGTCACCGTCAATTTCACCCTTCGCTGTAGTTATGGCCGTTGGAGATGGTAATAAAAGCAAAGTTAAGCCCGGAGAGATGTCAAGGAAGAGGATGAAGAGAAAAAAAAAAGAGAGAAGAGGAAAAGAAAAAGGAAGAACTGAATTCAGAAAGATTCTGGGATTAATCGGGGGTGGGGTGCTAGCTTTATGTAAAAGGTTCCAGATGGTTTGGGCGTAGCTCTCTTCTCTAATGATTTCACAGTTTATATCAGGTGGGTCCGTAGACCCATATTGCCGGCCACTTCAAGACACAGTCTTCGCTTAAAGGTCATATACGCGATGCGGCAGTCATAGCTGTTGCATGCGTGCGTTTCTCAAGGTGAAGAAACGGAATGTCTGGTATGCGCCAACCGAGGACGCTGCTCAAAGGGGATGAGTGCGGTGGACAACTGGTTCTGCTTTCTGCCGACAAGTTCCCTTCTTCTTCTTCTTCTTCTTCTTCTTCTTCTTCTTCTTCTTCTTCTTCCTCCTCCTCTCTGTCTCCTTTATCTTGCACTTCTTCCTCTTCTTCTTTTATTATTTCAGACTCTTCCACGCCTCCTCTTCTTCGATCCGCCTGCCCTGACGATGCCTTGCCTCTCGCTTGCCTCCCGTCTCCTCGTTTACCTGCTTCCTATGATCGAGATTAACAGACACGCTTGCTTCGCGTTTTCTGGTATGCCGGCTGCTGCTGATAGGCAGACAACGGGATCACTCGCGGAATACTCGACGACGTCGATAGAGCGTAACGCTCGATGTGGGACACCCTGTGGAATCCAGATTTGCATTAAGAAAGCTGAAGTCCTGGATAGTTTCTGCATCCTGGCGGAGAGAAGCCATTGGATGGGGCACCTGGTCTCATCTTGATAGAGAGATTTGCGGGAGGGGGGGGGGGGGTCCGTTTATCGTTGATTCTTCGGAGTTTCTTTCGATTCTCATATCTTATTGATTAAGATCACGTGACTGATCTCTCTGCTCGAGTGTATTATATAGTCGGACTGATTGCTAGTTTATAATTTTTTTTTCTTTTCACATACGAGCAACTTGTACGGGGTCGATGGAATTTCTTGATTTTAAATGCAACAGTCAGTGATGTAATTTTCAAAAATTTTATCAGACAAACAATTATTTCTGTTATCGCCATATCGTCTTTATATTTTTTATTGGGACTGTCGGTTTGGAGTATTTCATAAGGAGTATTGTTATTTTGGACATTACGGTGGATATGTGAAACAGATGAGGGGAAACCGACAGACATAAGTGAAGCGTGTCGCAGCATTGCTCACGGCGTTCAAGGATAAGGGACCTTGTTATCAGTTATCAGTGACCTCGCACGGTCACGCCTCTTTGATAACAACCCGGTCCAGGTCCCTTATCCCTCTCTTGTTACCGTATCCTCTCCCTCTCTCTTTCTCTTATCGTACCTCTCAGCCTCTACGGGATTTGTGTAGAGTGGCTGCACGTGAAATATTCTTCGAGCCAGTCCCTGCACTTCCTAGCCCCCAGTGTGCATCGCGATATAACGGCTGTTATAGTGTATTAAGTGCCCTTTGAAATTTCCAAACCGTCATGCAAGAGACGCCCACGTGGCAAACCGTGCGTTGTAAGATTAATCATGAGAATGGATAAGGATTGTTCAATTCCACTTGAAATTACTGTTACTTGCGTGTATTCAGATCTTGTTATATCATACTCTTGTTACATTATACAACTCTTGTTACATTAAGATTTATATTTATAAAGAAAATATGTTTCGGCATGCGTATGATATATGAAGAATATAGAAAATTGGACAATTTTACTCAAGTACTTGAATGAGCATTGGCAATGACTAGCGATTCTTATTAATTACTTCTTAGTCAAAATAATTGCACGTCACGTATCAAATTTAATGGCTACGAAGAACCTGAATTGCCCTGTTATAATGTTCCAGTAATTAATTGCACGTCGGTCACGTTTAACTGAGCTATTAATAGTGCGCCGATTATCGATCCATCGTATGCGGTCAGTCAAGTTAAATGTTCTTGACAGGAAATGAAATCTTTCTTGTGATCCGTTGAAAAGACTAGGGGGACGTTTACCTTAGATAACGATAAATAATCGTTCGGCGATTCCGTTCTTGTACGCTAGTACGAAATTGTCTTGTGTAACGGGGTGCGTGGACCGAGCTGCTACATGCAGAACCCCCATAAGGTTCTCCATGGGATGTACGTGATTCTTTGGTACAGAATGCCGATATTTAATTAGTAACTGGTGGGATGATTCGAACGATGGAAACGGACCCTTAGTATGTATCTAACTGTAATACAGAGACTGTAAGCAGGAAGTAACATCCGGTTGGTATCGCCACTGTTCTCGCGTTCGTTTATTATCATTTTACGTCGACGTTACTGGGGATGATTGTCATTCTTGTTTTTGATCTTTTTTTTTCCTCTTAATTATCGATCACCGTTAAAGAAGGAAAGATACGATTATCGTATTAGATTTGGATGCTGTGTAAATTCAAAGACACGAATCTGTTGGATCAGTGATATAAACTGTAAACCATATTAAAATCATAGGGAATTAGGTTTGGATCTGCCATAGGAAATTAGGGTCGATTGATGGACGAATAAGAGGCACGTGGACGAATGACTGGACGAAAGGGAACGCGTGAAGTGACGTAAAAATGACTTGATCCTTATCAGTGGAAACGATTAGAATTTCGAGGTTAATTGGACTTTGGAAGCAGTCTTTGGCAGAGTCTTAAAAATAGACATACGACCCAATGATTTCCTCACCGAAATCATCGTTTTATATCAGTTATTTCATCCGGCATAATAGAGCTATTATTGCCGTTAGTTTTAATCGTTGGATCCTAATGGAATCTGTCGATCATTCATAATCATGTCTATTGAAATCATCGATCCGTAATTAAATACCATTTGTCATCGGACACAACCTATTCCGCGGTGGATCAGCGTTCTCTAGGATTCACTGGAAGCCGATTTCCAGTACAAGGTCTTTCCATCGAAACCATTGATCCGTATGGTTGTCTGGTGGTGGTACCGTTCTAGTAGTACGAACGTTGCCGTTGGGATCCGCTAATCGCTAGAATTCAGTAGTAGAACGCTTCGTGTGCGCAGACCGGCCTGGCGCGCCTTGACATCATGGCGTTGCGGGTCAATGCTCTTCTCTGCTCTTCGCATCTCTTTCTCTATTCCCCTCTTTCTCTCTCTCTCTCTCCCTCCCTCCCTCGCTTACTTGTCTCTCCTCTCTCTATCTCCTGTTCCCTACGCTCCCACGGGCAACCCCCTCGTACGCGTCTCTTACTCTGCACCCCAAAGCATCCTCGAGCATTGGCACGTTCGGTTCCCTTCATTGCAATGGACACTACTCGTGCTTGATACGGTTACTACGTTGATCAGTATAATTAAAAAAATATATTTTTATGACTTTTACTGACTAGGGTAGTAGAGGTGTGACGGTCAGGAAGAAAATTAGTGGCATCTTTTTACTCAGTAGCCATGACTCGCTCACTTTCAGATCCTCGGGGCATTGTGGGTAAAAAGACGCTTCTGGGATATTTCATATGGATGACAGGCAGAGACACCACGCGGTGGATTCGTTCGTTAGGCTTATATGACCATATATCGTTTGCTTGTATCGTGGGAATCTGAAAAATTATGCTAATCGGTCATTCGCGTGACTTCACTCGAACCTCGCGTGTTCATTCACTCCTCAAACGATCCCATCTAACTCTCGTAATGCCTTTACACGGGGCGAGATGATTTTTCAGACACGCAGATATTCGACGATGCATTCGGATACTTGCACGAGGTTATTTCGAAACCTAATGCTTCGTTGGAGCGACATTGCATAATGGGAATTGTTTGAGATTTCTTGATTACAAATCGTCCTGCTACGTTATCTATCTCTCTCTCTTTCTCTCTCTCTCTTTCTACGTATATCAGCGAGAACGTGCCGAGAGAAAGGGGAATGAAATTATTTGACAGCTCGACAGTGTCTATTCATTGACATGCATTTAACGCGGTACTTGAACAGGGGTCATGATTAAAAAAATTATCTCTCACGACCACTTAAAATTTCGTTCATTCGTATCCTTTCAATGTAGACTGACGAGGGAAAGAAGATTTCTGGATTGGCGAATCGCATGATTGGTATCTCGATTTAACTCGGCGATAACTTCACTCTGTACTTGCCAAGGAGTAAAGCAAACAGTGCGCCAGAGCGGAGGGAGCAAAAATTTATTTATACGTACCAACCGACGTGTATCCTTTCGCGCTGACCTACCATTAAGATTTGTCAGGCTGGATGTTCTATGAAGGAACAAAAAAGAAAAAGATAAAAAAACTTTTTCTTCCAACATCATTAACAATCTCATTGTCAACAGTGCTTCCACGAAGGAGTCGCGTAACAAAGGTACATGCAAATCGGACCTAAGCTCTGTCGTAGCTGGCGATAGCGTTATCTGTTACCCAGAGACTTTAGTCGGCTCCCTCTTAGAGTACACGTTGCCAAAGAACTCGCTTGTCTTAATGTCAGTGACGGAGACTACGGATGCTTTATGAACTCTTGCAGCGCCAAGAGTAACAGCGGCGAGAAGAAGCAACGGTCTCTGGCTGGTAGCTGTGCTTGTTAGTACCCTAAGTGCTACCAGTATGTTAATTGGATCTGACTTGATACCTGCGAGCAACTGACCGAGCACCAGTACAGAATATAGTACCTAGAGCGAGGGCATATCAAATTATAGGAGACCGGTAACAGTTTGATAGTCTGATAAGCAAGATCTTACTAGCTTGTAGGAAGCGATATTGTATAATACAACATTGTATACTGGTTGTAAGAGCGTATTGTACTATAGCAGTCTGAGCAAATCAATCCCTGTCACACTAGTCGATAATGCATCACGTTGGCAATCAAGAATTGAATATGCCTTTATCGTGGTGAAGTGGTGAGTATGTATATCCTGGGTAAGGAAGTTAGGTCAGTTGTGTTCTGTACTTCGCTGTAATTCAATCAGATATTTTTAACTTACTGTGGACTTTGGATTCTATGACTGATAACGGGATAGAGTGCTTAAGTTTCCGATGATTCCAAATAATGGCTTTTGTGCAGAAGGGAGCTGATAGTGATATAAGATTATGGGTAATAAGTATTCATGGAATCAGATTTGGTCTTTTTTAGTAATTTAAGTGCGTTGAGGTTAATGAAAATTAATTTATGTTCAATTGGTACCAGGGTGTACCTGGAAATAACGAGGAAGATTGTTTGAGTCTTTGTTTGGTCCAATTTACCGTTCGTGTCTCTCTTGAAGTGTATATGACTCGTTGATGAAGTTCTGTGGAGAGTGAGATAATAATGAGTGTATTTTTTTTTCAGCAGGGCACAAATGGACCACGGCCGACGTACGCGGGGGCGAACAACGGTAGTGCTGGTGCAGGTGCCGGTGCTGGTGCCGGTGTAGGAGGCGCTGGTCCAACTGCCGGTGGACATGGACTGAAGGGAGGCGCCGGAGGAGGTCCTCGCGGAGGAAATCCCGTGCAGTATCGAGCAAGCGGTACTGGGGCTTGGGGTGCAGCGCCTACTCATGCAGCCGCAGCTGCTGCTGCATATCAACCGTATACTCGGTACCCCCCAGCTGCAGCTGCTGCAGCGCAAATGCCTGCCGGTGCGCAACAGCTTCCGCCTACGGCGAACCCCTACGCTGCAACCACCTATGCTCAGCATGCATCGGTGAGAGAGGGGGATTCTTCGTTATTCGGGGGGGGGGGGGGGGTTGTGCTGTCGCTTTATGGTGGTTCCTGTTGTACCTCAATTTGTGCGCTTGCAGGCTTTTATTTATTACGTTGATAATGATTGTGCGTAAGAGAGAGAGAGAGAGAGAGAGAGTCCACCTCAAGACCTAAATGCCACGAGGAAAAGGTCACGTTTAACTTGCTTTTCTACAGGTACACTCTGATGTACCTTTGGCATCGGTTCGACCCATTCAATTGATCTTGCCTAATGAGTAATAGTATATGATTGGCTAAAATTGACAAAGTTCCATAACCTCTTGGTTCTCTTGGATTATTCATTGCGATAGGGAGAACACGTGTTTGCGAGTGGCTCTAGACTAGGCAGTAAGTTCAATAAGCAATTTACTGTTGTGGGCCTTAAGTGGATATTTTCTTCTTCTTCTTCTTCTTCTTCTTCTTCTGCTGCTGCTGCTGCTTCTCTTGCCATGAAACTAATCTTCTGGTTACTTTACGGTGTTTCAGTATGGAGGTCAACGTGTGCCCACGGCGTCCTCGCCGGCGAATACTCATAGCAGCTCGAGCAGTGCCACGGGAAGTCAAAGTGGCACCATGAGTACCAGTCTTAGCAATAATGCGATGCAGGGCCAGCAAACGGAGCAGCTATCCAAAACGAATCTGTATATCCGCGGCCTCAACCAAAACACGACCGATAAGGACCTCGTGAATATGTGTGCTCAGTATGTAATCCACGTAATTGATCAATCAATATCGTATAGCGCAATCTATAGCTTAGAACCTTTTTATCGACACATCATGTTCTTATTGCAGGTTCGGGACTATAACCTCTACAAAGGCGATCCTGGATAAAAACACAAATAAATGTAAAGGTACTTAGTTGAACTTGACACTTTTTAGTTGTACGCGCGTTCTTTTGTCTCTCTGGAAAGGATCCATTACCTCGGTCTATAGTTAACCTTTCTGTACCCGTGCCAAAGTCAGTAAAAGAGGTACCCGTATCGCGGGCCATTATTAATACAACGAATTATACATACAAAATGGAGTCCGACAAGTCATAATGGTTTTACGGGTTTAACGCGGTAGACAAACGTGGCTGATTATTTATTACTCGCTATGTTTCTCGGTAAGAAAGCTTGGTTAGAACGAAAAACCGAAAGGTAAACCACTGCTTATAAATATTGACGTACAGATAAAACTTGGTTTGATCAATTTTCTCTGTCCGCTCATAAATTGTATTAGACGTAAATTGCACTGGCTATCGGCTTAACCTTATAATCCTTACGGTATCCTTTTGCCTAACGGTAATTGCAATGTCGCTACGTAGTCCCTGGTAGTGTCGCGTAATGACGGTACGAAAGTTCTCTCGTCCTGACACCTCGTACACGTTACGTATAGTCGTATAATCGAGCACGGTGTCGCACGGGTACGGGTACGGTAAGGTCCAATGGACTTATTGGCTAACGTTAAATCATTGTGTTTCAGGTTATGGCTTTGTAGACTTTGAGTCACCGGTGGCGGCAGAGGGTGCTGTGAAAGCACTGGTCGCCAAGGGCATCCAAGCGCAGATGGCGAAAGTGGGTATCTGGTTGCTCCGTAGACTGGCCAGTGTACGTTGGTTGTGCATGCAAGTACAGTAATACCAGAGTAACAGTAAACCTCTTTCTCTCTCTCTCTCTCTTTCTTTCTCTTTCACTTACTCCAATTTTCTTGATTTCATTTCCAATTTGTATCCTTCCTCCCCCCTTCTTTCTCTCTCTCTCTCTCTCTCTGTCTCTCACACACACATACACACTTGTTCTCTTTCTTTCATCCTATTACTTCTACCTGTCACAATACATCAAATTAAAATTGTCATTCGCCAGTAGCGTTTCCATAGGAAAGATATAGTTGGTAAAATCCTGCAGATTATTAACCAGATGATACTTAGAGATTCTCTGTAAAGTGACCTCCTCTTCTTGGGACTTATCTTCTCTCATTGATGATTGTTCTTTGGCGACACTTTTCCTTGAATATGCCGTACGCACGAGCGTATATGCAACGAGCTTTATCAGCTCAAGAACTATGAATGGTAGTATTTTTTAACTTGAACAAGAGAGAACTGTCTTTAATAATTAATTTTTTTATTTTGTCTTAGTTCATCCATTCTCTTGTTTACCGATCCTTCGCGAAAGCTCTCCTGCTTATCCAAACATCCCAACCAGCTTCTGTTTACACATATTTTTGACTTACGTTTTTAATATTCGTTTATTTACCTTCATCATGTTTTCTTTCTGTTCTTTATTCTCTTACGTTCTCTTTCTTCTTTACCTTCTCTCTCTCTATCTCTCTTTCTCTCTCACTTACGTACCTACCAACCCTGTCGATGCTTGCTGCTATACCTCGGCCACAAATTGCTCATACTGCTATGTCAACACGTTACAACGTCATGTCTGAGAATTGCATTGGTTTCAGCACTAATTTAAGCAACAATCTATCGCGAATCGATAATTCGTCATATCGCTCTAGCCAAACGAACCGTGGCAAACATTCGGCAGCAGCCATTGCGAGGAGTGCGTACATACGCATAACGTTAAAAGAGAAAAAAAAAAAGAAATAGCGAGAAGGTCAAAAAGAGAAATTAGTCGTAAGTCAAAGCGACTCAAAAAATTGTTATTCAAAAAATAAATAAGTCGCCCAGATGTACACGGCAGCAAAGACAAACAAAGAATCTCGTGCCAGACAACAATAGAGAATCAATGATTTCGTCACGCTCGCATTTCTCACGTGAGATCATTAACTGTCACGGACCTTTAATGACAATCTCGACACAGATACTTAATCACGTTCTAATGCATTACCAATCGAGTCATTGACTTCGTTCTTCACGTCTATCCAGTGTCGCGCAGCCAAGCATTCCGTACGACAATTTTATTACTCCCACCCAATGAATAATCGAGGAATCTTGAGTCCGCGCAGCAATCATTCACAGCAAAACGGAGACACCAAATCATTGTCCATTACGATCGTTAAACGACTATTGGCCGTTCACGTTATTATTAGCATTGCCATGACGAACAGTCACTAACTCCGAATGATTCTCTTGTTTCTTATGTAACGTGACGGGATTCTAAAGCACGTGGTGCCAGCAATCTTTTCGAGAACCGTGTAACAAGCTCTGTCGCATGTGATATGACAAATAATAACTCAAAAAGCCATAGACCCTTCCTTATATGTGCCATACGTGCGTATACATATATACATATATATGTATGTACGTATGTATATGTACTACATGATACACATACGGTGGTCAATATTAAAACTCTCTTACCCTATGACCTCTGGGTGTTGGTTGGCAAAACACTTGGCTTATACGTATCGTGTATCGTTATTTAACCGTACGAAGAGTCGTACAAGATCTCACGCAACTGGTGTACGCGTAGGATTGATCTTGCTCGACTCTGACTTGTTACTTTTATTTATTTTTTTTCACATACAATAGCATAGTTATAACGAGGATTCTCCCAGATCAATCGATCCAATCATCTCTGATCGAATTCTGTTTACCTATTCTGTGTCTTTCCTCTCTTCATACGTCTATCTACTTACTATTATCATTCTGTACTTATATCTTCTATATATATATATATATCTTCTCCTCTCTCACGAGATACATAAATGTAATTCATTCTTAAAAAAACGTACGTATACGTATATGTATACATATATATATATGTATACAATGTATGTAAGATTATTAAGAAAAAATTTGATATGAAATTTTTACCTTGGATATGTGATAAAAAAATATATATATGATATATGTTTATGAGCGTAATTATATGTATACATTACATTACGTACATACTTATGCCATTAATAATTATTCGTATTCATATATGTGTATAGTGTCGTCAGTATACACATATATCAATATGCCATCGGCTTGGCTTCTCTACCATAATGTTTTCATTATACGTTCTTTTCTTTTAATGCATTCGCAAGATTGAAGTAAATTGTCGTAAAGTATAAGTATACTCAAGTAATCGTAGTAAACTTTTGAATAAATTTGAGTCATTGAACGGAAATGGTGGATCTCAAAATATGCTTGAGACATATTTGTTAATCGGGATGATCGTCGCGCGGTACCGCGAATCGTTAACCGTTGACCTCTGACCGAGAGCACCAAGTGTATTGACGAATGAGAAAAAAAAAAAAGAAGCTTTCATTCCTCATTGACGGTCTTCCCCCGACCCCTTTCTTTTAAAAATCTTTTTCTTCCGCCGCTTCCTTTTCATTGCAATTTTACGTAAAGAAATGACCGAGAAGAATCGTATTTTTTTTTCACACGGAATTTTTTTTTTCCCTTTATTCATGCACAGATACTCAGATTGCATCATTCGAAATATAATTCGGCGAATTACTTGCGACGCAATGAAATTCGTGCTGTCCCAAGAAATTGACGGTCTGATGATTATTTTGATTGTAGGGACCACGTGTCCGGTGGCCCTTAGACCCATACGAGAACACGTCGATATTGAAATCTGTGCTTTCTGTTTACGCTTGGAATGTCACATGCGACCCGATGACGATAAGCGTCAATGACTTTAATGCGCGGCCAATCGTTAAATGCTAATTTACGGAATCGCCTGTGACGCGAATCACATGTCACTACTGAGTTCGTATGAAATTATTTTTTTTTATTCTTCTCTCCTTGGTCCTTTGTATTTGTTTGTCATCATACGTCGTTTGGTCCTCCTACGTCACTTTGCTCCGGATCCAGTATACCTGTCAGTACTATCCGATCGCGTTCCTCTGTTATCCTTGTGGTCGTCGCGACACTCGACTCGACGATCGCTCATACGAGAACTCGCCTTCGTGTTAATCGCGCCGTGTATACCGACGGGAAGCAGAAGAGATACGATAGACGCTGTACGCTGTTGCGAAAGGCAAATTTGTGGAAACGTTTAAGCACATTTGGAGAGCCACCAGAATGTGGTAACGTAATGCCATGAAGCATGAGAAAATGAACGATCCATAATGAACGTGGAAGATCGTGTCGTGATTTTTATTTTATTAATTGAAATTTCTCTTTTTTTTTTTTTTGAAAAAAAAATCCTTTTCCAAAATTCAATGACACGATCCTACTTCGTGTATATATATATATGTATATATACACGTTTATGCTTTTCGACGATACCCACGTGTGTGTTACATTATCGGATAGTTCGTTCGGACACTAATTACATCTAGCTTTATAATTAATTAATCGATTGACTAAGCTTCGTTATCTCATATTCAGCTTCTATAACGTCGGAATAGCTTCTTCTTTTTGTCTTTGTAACGTGATTCTTTGCCGAGAACAAAAATCATTATCGACCTCACGTGTAAACGACAGTATTTTAAGTTCTCTGTGAAAATCAACAATTAGGATTACGGTCCTTTGCGCGTAGCGAAACTTCTATCCTGGCCATCGAGTCGTTATGGAAAAGAAAAAGAAAAAAAAAAAAAGAAACTTCAATTGGCGAGTACCAGAAGCTTATAAGAATATTGTATGATTTATTGTTATAATTTTTCTTTTCTCTTGATCCAATAGCAATTCTCATGAGTTTTACGCGTGACTTCGCTGTATTACGGTTTGTGATTTTCCATTGAAAGTCGTGGCGAGGATAGATATCTTTATTAATTTCTTATTTTGATTCTATTCCCATTCTTGTACCACCTGATCAATCAACCCTTTGACCCCCCCCCCCCCCACCCTTTGTTAATTCGCGAAGTTAAGCTTGCTCGTCGAGGAGAGGCGTGTGGTTTGCATATTTATTCGTTCCTCAGCAACAGGAGCAGGACCCCACCAATTTGTACATCGCCAATTTGCCGCTGAACTTCAAGGAGAACGACGTGGAGGCAATGCTGGCTCAATACGGTCAGGTCATCTCTACCAGGATCTTACGCGACACCTCTGGACAGAGTAAAGGAGTTGGATTTGCAAGGTGATTAACGGTGTTACTCAATTACATTGGAAATGGATCGAGATCGTGGGACGACCTTTTTACCATGAAATTATTTCTTTCAGAATGGAATCCAAGGAGAAGTGCGAACAGATAATTCAGATGTTCAATGGAAAGACGCTACAAGGGGCCAAGGATCCCTTACTAGTTAAATTTGCCGACGGTGGCAATAAGAAAAAGTCACTTTACAAAAGTACAATGTGGAGAGAAACCGGAGATGTAAGATCTGCGTTTTATGACAACGAGCCAGTCCTCGACTGATCAACTACTATGGTCATGACGTAATCGTTCCTCTCGTTTCAATTATTGTTTCAGAACATGACTCTGAACTACGACGCCAGTGGCGTCGGTCAGAATGGCGTCGCGACGGCTCATATGTTGCCAGCTGCCACCCTCGCCCAGTACAGTCGTCACTATGGTCAGGCGGTGCCTGGGTACAGCGTGCCAGGAACTCCTTGGGTCACTCCGTACCTGGTGCAAACCGGTCCACCGCATATGCAACAGGTCGACGTGAGTTTACGTTACTCAGTGATCTTTTTAGTTGGCGTTTATTACAGTTGGATCGGTTTCGATGCCGAGGTGTGTCTCTCGTCGGAGAATCTCATTGAGAATTATTATTTACGTACCCGTAGATGATGCCATCGGCAGATCCTAGCAATCCGCAGTACAGTATGATTCCCCAGCTTGCCACTCAAATGTCCACTCTTCATCTTGGCACCGGTTCCGTAAGTACTCTTTTTCAAGAATTCACAATCAGTAATATGACAGCAGTACAGATTCGATTCCTAACCGAACCAATTAATTCATCTGTTCGCTATATTATTATCATCATCATCATCATCATCATCATCATCATCATCACAACAGTTATTCCTAACCTAATTTTACTTCTGTCTCAGCTATTTGTATTCTCTCTCTCTATCTCTGTTTCAGTACATAGCAGCGAGTCCGCATCCCTACCCGTACACTACTTACCCAGCGCCTAGCATCATTCACACGATGCCGTTGGGTGACTCCGAACAGACAAGTAACGCAGCATCCCCGGACGACTCCTATCAACAATACCAGGCTCAGCAGCCCAAGTAGGCCACAGTTTATAGGTTAGAGACCGAGTATAGTCTATTAGTATAGCTACTAAATGAAGAGGAGACTAGAAGATTTACCTCGGTGCTTTCCTAGAGCAGGGGAGATCTGTATGTTTTGTCTAGGGAGGCTGCGTGGGATCAGCTCCTTTCGCGGGAGGTTAATGTGAAAATTCAAAGATAGTTTTGCGTGTAGAAGCGTCAGCTAGAGAGAGAGGAGGACGAGGAGGAGGGAAATGCGAAAGCTCTTGCAAATAATTAAATCTTGTCCTATTTTCGCGGGACAAATGAAAATCTTATCTCCCGCGATGATAACGTCGTTGTGTGCAGTTTATCTCGCGAGGTCATCAGTTTACGCGCAAGGGCTACTTTATGATCCTCCTCCGTGACACGTGTTCACGAACGATTCCTTCGTTGCTTCAGTGCTAATTTTCCTGTTTCAGATACGACTATGCCGAGGGTTACATAAGTTAGGAGCGGTATACCTGTTGATACGAGGGATTATAATTAATGAAGAAAGAAAAGAAAAAAAAAATAGAAACGATGAGAGTAAAGAAAACAAAAGAAAAGAAAAATACATTTACGTAAAAAGTCAGACAAGATTCTTCCTCATGATAAAATTGACTTGCCAGCCATCTTTTGTACGTTTTATCCACCGAAGATGCGTATAAATTAGGTGCGAGAAGTAGTAGGGAATATTTTGCAACGAGTAGAAGGAGTGAATGTTGATAACTCTATAAATATATATATTTTTTTTTCTTTTTTTTCCCCCCTTTTTTTCCTCTTCCTTCTGTGAGAGGAGCGAGTGCTCGTGCCTACGACTCGCTGCGACATTCATTATTGACTGTGACCACGACTATACAACTGCGACACTGTAACTACGACTATCGACGACTCGGTGGGCACCAGCACCCTAAAAGCGTTTAAAACGCCCGTAGAGAAAGATATAGAGAGAGAGATAGGGATCGTAATGGATTGGGAATAAGATGAAGGGGAGAGAGAGAGAGAGAGTAAAATAATAAATAACAGGGAAAACAAAAATATATGTTAAAAAATACGGGCGATTTAGCGTCGAGCTGAGATAGGCTTCCAGGTTAACTCTTAGGTATTTACTAAGGTGACGATAAGTTTTTTTTCTTTCTTTTTCTTTTAAGTTTTTCTTTTCTCGAGGCCGCGTGTGCTTCGAGAGCGTGAATTCGTAATGAGAAAGTGAGAGCGAGAGCGAGAATTAAAGAGAGACATGGAGAGACTGTGCGAGTGTACGAGAGAGAGAGAGAAAAAGTGATGAGTGCGAAAGAGGATTTGCGAGAGTGAGAGAAAGAGAGACGAAAATGAATATTTTAAACAATACTGTAAACTATTAATCAAGCTGCTCAGAACTATACAAAGAAGATTTCTTCCCAATGGATTACTAAGTAGTATTACAGAGGGCAAATGAAAGAGAGAAAGAGAGCGAGCGAGAGAGATACACTTCCAAATGCGTAGGAGTTCGTTGAAATATTAAAGGAAAAAAAAATTTAGATAGAATCCACATTTTTTTTTGTGTAACGCTCGATGTCCTTGTATCGTGCGGGACACGTTGTAATTAAAGAAAAAAAAAATAATGGTTTTCCACGTAAAAGTAACACTCATCCGAGACACGTATACATGGTACATACAATGTCACACTGTGTACAGTATACCCGAAGAGACAATTATTGATAAAAGAAAACGTAATAGTAACACTGTATACCCGCAATCTCTAATCGCATTGTTTTTTTCGTTTTTTTTTTTTCACTGTATACCCGCTATCTCTAATCGTATTGTTTTTTTCGTTTAGACATTCCATGCTGGGCACACGAAACAATATGTGATTGTATTCTTTGAGAAAAAAAAAAGATTAACCAAGAACTAATGAGATGTGACCAAAGGGAAAAATTATAAGAAAAAACAAAAACTGAAATATTGTAATAACGTCACATAATTTTCTCTTTTTCGACATTCACGAACAGCACGAGCCGCCCTTGTGTACTTGCGGCTTTTCCTTAACTCTTTATCTTTTTGTTGTGAAAAACTTCATTTTTATCCCTTAAGACAAGACTCGTGTCACTTTCTTCGTTCTGTACTCGCGAAATTGTGTACGTTTCTTTTTTGGACGGTTTTTTTTTTCGTTCAAACATTTTTTATCTTGCGAAAAAGTTTTTTTTTTGTCATACGTCGTTTTGCGTTTTGTTACTCCCGCAATTGTTCTTTTTTTATGGTCCTTCGGGACGCATTAACGCGCGAACGAAGAGACGTAACCATAAAGATAACTAGGATTCAATCCGACGGGCACCACATGGGAAGCAAGAAAAATTCTGTTCGCAAAGTCGACCACGAGAGAACTCGCAATCGGTGAGACGGGCTGACGAAGAGGAGGACGCTGAGGGAAGAGGATGGTCGAGCGAATTGATAAACGGAGAGAGTAACGTGAAACGAGGAAAAAAGTTAACGCGTACGGAGAACGTATAGTAATTTTTTAGAGCGTTGTATTTATGAGTAACGATTTAACGACTAAAACGAAGGCGATGATATCCGTTTTTAATTGTACAGTGAAGTGAACAGAATATTTTTTTTAGAATCGTGCCTTTTCAGACGAGTCCGCTCGATCACGGGATGACGCTGAAAAACTATTATAATATATTTTTAATCGTCGGTATCGTATTTAAAATGACGAAGTTTAAGAGGCGAAAAGGGAAAAAAATGAAAATACGTGAAATAAGCGAATAAAACTACTGATAACGGAAGATTAAGAAGGAGGAGGAAGAGGAGCAGGAGTAGGACGGAGGAGAAGGAAAGTTTTAAGAACGCGGAACGAACTCCCTCCCTCCAGCCAAATCTTTCGATCTTTCTAGTTAAGGGTTCAATTATTCGATATTTCTGTCGGTCTTTTGCCGCGGCTAACGAGACGAAGAGCCAAGTTTCTCACGAGAGATTTAGAAAAAAAAAATAATGTAACTCAAAACGTCACGCCCCCTTATGTTTGTCGATTTCCATGCGAAAATAACAATTAAAAGAAAAATTAATAACGTTAATGAACTTTTTCGACGAATAGACTTTTACTGTTGTACAGAGACCCGTGTGCGTGAGAAAGAGAGAATCTGCATGAGAGATTAAAAAAAAAAGAATCACGTTGCCACTAAGTAACTGAATTTTCTTTGGCATTTTTTTTGCCAAAAAAATATATTACACGAACTGGTCTGCATTAGAATTTTGACGATATAACACATTTGTATAGAATGAACGTGCGCGAGAGAGAAAGGAACGTGTGAACGAGGGTAAAAGTGCGACAGAGAGAAAGCTAGCGCGTGAAAGGAAGAGAGAGAGAGAGAGAGAGAGATAGTATTAAAGGGAGATGCCAAGTATGAATATGATACATTGGAGACTTTGAAAAAAAAACAAGTAGTTACGGACACGTGTACGCGAACCCGAAACTACGATAAATAGTTAGTGCGTTAATTAATTTATTGTGCCGAAAGAAAAAAAAAAGGAAAAAAACACCGTAATCGATAACGTTTATGCCACGGGAAGATAACGTGCAACGCAATGATAATGAGAATTGATTGACATTGGCCAAGGGAGATTGCGACAGAGTCCATTGGTGAGAATGATACGCGACGCGGGGAGATGACAAGAATAATAACAATAATAACAATAAAATTCAAAAATTAAATTATCAGTGGACACGTGAACGCCTGCGGGCAGGTTGGCGGGGATGATTTTTGACGAAGTTTAAAAAATATTCTTGAATGTCGACGACATCGTCCGAGATGCTGAATATGATCTGACGAAATGGAAAAGGCTGTATCGAACGAGAGGAGACATAGATTTACTCTACCCCACGTGGGTCCATCCTTTGTGTAGTACCTACTTGGAACTGGTCATCTGGCGTCAAAAGAGAAAACCGCTAAATCTGAAATTTGAAGAGCTACAAAAAGAAAAAGACAATTTTGAAAGTGAACTCGCGATTTTATTGGGTCGAGATGCTGGACTATCCTAGAGTGGAGAAAGTCGTGTTGGCCGGATCAGAGGAACGGAAGGAGTGAGAGAGAGAGAGGGATATAGGGAAAAAAGCTTTCTACCAAATATGCTGGCAAGAGACAAGAGATAGTTAGGTAGAGCGTAGAGGCGATTCGTAGCTATTATTAATACAATAATATTACAATGATAATACCCACGCTGTATTATTATGATTAATGATAAAGAGAGGGAAGAGAAAAAAGGGTGGGAAAAAAAAGAAAGGTCTGAAAGCGATTTAACTATTACCGACAAGACGTCGTCTAAGGTACGCTGGGAGGAGATAAAAAAAAAAGATTTTTACACTGTTGAAACTTGAAGTAAATAATATATTTAGTTTATTTTGGTACATCACAATTTGATGAACAAGATTACGATAGAGAAGGAGAGAGTACGATGATGATTTATGATGGCAACTGGACTGGTGGAGGAGGTTAACACGTGTTTGGAGCGAGATCATGAGATATGGAAGACGGGTTCGCGTTTTTCGGGATACAAGCTATTTTTTAAGAGGCTGATTTATATCAGGGAAACATTAAAGCGGAAGACGAATTAATTGCGGAGGGGAATGTAAAATCTTGAGATTTAAGGGGGTAAAGAAAGAAAATTTGAAAATGGATAATGGGAGTTGAAGAATTTTGATCTCCCCCTATATACACGCGATTGATCGAAGTAGCAAATGACTATGACGATTTTTATCGTCACGACTGATGACGGTTCGAGTCTTAGTGACGACATGGACGGAATGAGTGAAACGGCGTGAAGAGAGAAGAAGAGAATCCACGTGTGATTAAAAATAGTGAATTTCGAGAATTTTACTGATAGGACTTGTACTAAGTAACTAATATTATTGTGACGACCAAAAAAGGAGAAGGAAAAAAGAAAAAAATAGACGATGATCACGAAAGCGGCACCGGGCAGGGATGTGCAAAAGAAAAAAAGGAAGATTTAAGAAGAAAAAAAAAATTAACAATTAAACGAAAAAAAATAATACCCACGTTAAACGGGCAACCGTCGGAATCCGTGGATACCGGGTGGTGCATACATTTTCTATAATTCAAATTTTTTTATATATATTTTTTTATTTTTTTTTTCCACCTCTAAATATTCACTTCCTCGTCCCCACAATGTTACGTGCGCGATGCGTCTCCTGAGCGTCGCGACGCTCGCACGTTCTCTCGTGCCAGTGCGTCTCGTGTGTAGGACCGTCAAGATTCCGAGAGAATAAGAGTGCAAGAGAGTGAGAATGATGGTGAACATGAGAGTATGAGAGAGATGCAAAACGAAAGAAGAAAAAAGTCCTGAGTCAATCGCCGGAGTCCGCGATTGGCCCCCCCCCCCCAATCCTCATAGCGTCATCTTAAAAAATTTGAGGAAAAAATAATGATTATGTACAGTCGGTAATTCAGGGAACAGGGAGGTGGGGCGTCGATAAGGTTATTATTATTATTGAAAGAAAAAAAAGAGGAAACAAAGAATGAAAAATGACCGACTGAGAATCTTTTGACTGTGAATCCAGACGATGACCCCCTGGACCGATCTGACCCCTGGACGTTAATACATGGACGAGTACGATACACTTACACATACACAGTGTTCACCAAAAAATCAACATCATTTCACGTACACATACAACTAACACAATCTCACGGTGATTAGCACTGGTAGAATTTAATTGAAAAAAAAAACTGCATAAAAAAAAATAAAAAAACGGGGGTGTTTTGTGTAGCTAGGCGTTCACTATGAGTTATAGGGTTATTCGCGCGGTTGGATGTGGCTTTAAAGTGGGAGGGAAGAAAGAAGAAAAAAAGAACAGGAAGCACTTTTCTCTAGAATTTTCGTCGAGATAAGAATAATACTTAGATAGGGTAGATAGTTTGTAATTAGGATGTACCGTTTTAATGGTAGGAGAATGCCTCGCCGTTAGCCCTGCTACAAGTGGAGGACATAGCAGTACACTAGGTAACAAAGGAAAAGGAAAATAAAAAATTGATAAAAGACGCTAAAGGACTGATCTACGAGACGAAGTGAGTGAGCAGAGAACGAGTGGAAGTGTGACAGTTGATAATTGAAATCGTGATAAGAAAAGATTGTAACAATGGCTGACACGAGATAACGTAATTATTTGATCGGCGTTGCAATTTGTATTTTTCTTTGCTCTGTCGGTAATGGCGCGAGCCTCTTGGTGGGATTGTTAATTAATTTAGTCGGATAAAATGATTGATTAATTATTATTAATTGAAAATAAAAGAAATACGGATCAAGGACGAGACAGCTGTCGTGTGGTACGTGTGGCCACGGTGGGGCACCGTTCAGCCTATGCACCTCGCACCCGTCAAGACTGACTGGCTATTCATATTAAATATATTATTATTCTACGACGTATATTGTCTACTGTAATATAATTCGTGAAGAAAAATGAAATTCTTAGTAAGGGACTTTGCTTGCTGCGCACCGCGGGCCTGGTGCTTGGGCTGGCCGGGTTATATTAAGGACAAGGACAGATTTAAGCGGTAATGCAAACAGAAAGAGAGAGAGAGAAAAGGTTGCGTGAGAAGGGAGAAGAGCGAGGCGAATTTATTTGAGACGTGAGAGATAGAAAGAGAGAGAAAAGGGTAATACCTGGTACTGGGATACCTGGCGACCCTTTTTTTTCTATTTTTTTCTTTTTTTTTTTCTTTACTCTTAGAAGTCTCATCACGATTCACGATCCGAATGGCGATGATAAAACGACGATGATGCTTTCTTGTAAGCTTTTTAGGAATTCTAGCGTCTCCGTAGCAATTAGTATCCACGTAGCTTTTAGGGTTAATTGTAGCGACACAAAAAAAAATCGTATCTTATAGGGTGTTTTTAATTAAGTAATGTAAGGAGTATTGCGACCTAAGGATTAGTTTTTAAAAGTTTTTTCCAAAGTGTACGATCCTTCCCGTCGACACTTTTGTACAGTTCTCCTCGTCCCCATCTTCCTGCACCTACCACTACTACTATTACTACTACTACTACTATTACTATCACTATTACTATTACACTACTATTACTATCGCTAGTACTAGTAAAAAAAAAAACAATTACTATTGCTGCTGTTGATGATGCAGCTGCTGCTATCGCTGCTGCTGTTGCTGCTGCCAATGCTGTTGCTCCTCGGTTGACAAGGTTTTCTTTTCTTTTTCCTTTCTCTTTTTTTTTTCACCTAACCTCAACCCAACCGTCTTTAAATACTTGTTACGGAGCATCGCTCTAATTTTTTCTGTTCTTTGTCTTTTCGTTGTCGTTTTTTTCTTTTTTTTTTCTCCTAGTTATTAATTTTTATAGGTGAATAATTAGTCAATTAAGTTTTCTTTTTGTTACTTTTCTCTTCACACCCACTTCCCCACACTGTCTTCTACTTGCACTTGCACTTCGACCTCTTGTTCTTATGGCTGTTGTGTCAGCTTGTTTTTTCTTAGGTTTTTTTTTTCTTTTCTGTTGGTTTAAACTTACATAGTGTCGTCCCCCCAGCCTTCTCTCTGGTTTTCTTCTCCGTGAGTTTCTTTTTTTTTTCGGTACTTTCTTTCGAAGTTTTTTTCTGGGTTCCCTCTTCCTCACATGTCAATGCTGTCGTGGCACGAGATCCCGATCTTTCGTGTTGGTCTTTGCTTTTGTATTTATTTTCTTTTCTTTATGTATTTTTTTTTCTTTAATTTTACGATTTGTCCGTTGACGTTTAAGCTACGATTATTGTCTGACGCGTTTTACTTTTTTTCGTTTACTTTGTAATTGTCTTTCCTCTACGTTTTGTCTTCTCCGCTGAGAGATTTGCGTGTCGTGTGATGTGACCAATGAGGAATGAGAGGAGAAGGAAGGCGAGAGAAAAAGAGTTATTAAAAAAAAAAATAGAGAGAAAGCCCGAAAGAAAAAAACAAAATTGAACTCACTGTTCTAGAGTAGAGAGAAAACGAGACGAGGCACGATGCGCGCGGACCTTAGGATGTAATACAATGCGAGAGATCGTTTTTAATAGGATTTCCCTAGATGTAAGGTTTAAGGAAATAACAAAGAAATGAAAAAAAAAGAGAAAAATTCTGGCGAGGCGTAGCGCGTAGACATAAGACAAGATATGATGACGACAAGGAAGAAGAGGAGGAGGAGGAGGAGGAGGCAGAAGAGGAAACAACAAAAAAATCTTATTATTAAAAATACAACCCCTAGAGATCTAAGGCAAGTGTGTCATAGCTAGCTAAGAATTAGGGACTCTTAGAAGTCGATAGGTGCTGTAATAAAACAAAGTTTAACAACGGTCAGAATTAGATTTTTCATGAAAAAAAAACTCGTGTAAGGACAGGGCATAAGCCACTAAAAGTGCCCTTAGTTTATTTTGGATCGTTCGAGGGGTGAGAAAAAAATGAAGAAATACGAAAAAAAAAAAGAAACGCTGATGAAGATGAAATAACGCTAGTCTTTGTGTGAGATAAGCCAGGTATGCGTGAGGGGAGTGGGTGGTTAGTGGTTAATAAAAAGGGGTTAAAAAACGAAGACTTAGAGTCTTTGGATGATGAGAAGGAGGTAAACTAAGAACAATTAAGTGGCGAGGTTCAAGTGAGAGGAAATTAATTAGAAAAGCGCGAAGCACAAAGGAAAAGGGAAAAAAATGCGGCGGCAAACGAAATGAGCGACTGAGGGGGAAAATTCAGAGTAACAAAGAGGGAGAGAGAGAGAGAGAAAGCGATATGGAAGGATGGATACACTGCGAAGATGCCACGTGCGTGTATAAGAGTGAGAGAGTGAACGAGAGTTTGAAAGAAATATTGAACGTGAGAGAGAGAAAAATATACATAGGTTAAACGAGATAGGCGAACGTGAAAGGGAAATGCGTGTATGAAATTATTAGAAAGAAAGAGTGTGATAAAAGCGAGATACGAGAATCAGAAGGAAACAGAGAGAGAGAGAGACAGATTAATATGAAACCATGAAAAAAAAAATACCATCTGCCTATTTACAGAGACCGCATTGTGTTTACTATATGGTGTGCATTGGAACAAATGTGTCCTAGCGTTATACTTGCGCATAGTTTCGTACGTTTTTTCAAGGTGAAAGAATAACGGAGTATAAAGAAAGAAAAAGTGAAAAAGAAAATATCGAACGATTAATCGAAAGAAATGATATTTTCCTTGTCCCTTTACTCTTTTTTCTTCCCTTTGCTTCTTTCTTTTTTTTTTCAACGTTAGCTAGAGGATAACGATACGTTAGTCTCCTTTGATGGGATTTCCCTACTTTAATGTGGGCTTGTATGAGGGTCATGAATTATGGAACTGAGATAAATAAGAAACGTATGAAATCCTGCTGTTCCTTTTGTTAGTTGTACGACTCGCAAGTACGGCTCCGATTGTTCGCTTCCTCGATCGAAGCTTAACTCTCCTGAAAATTACTGTCTCCGAATCTCTATTGTCGGATTAGTTAATCGAATATACCGCGATTTACTCGAATGTCACTCTGGACTCCACGTTCGTTCGTTTCTTCGTTTGCGGTTTCGCTGTCTAGAAATTACTGTACGATTCTGTATGTGCTGTTAAGACGAGACGAGAAAATGAAATACCTAAATCAATAAAGCAGAATGAACTTTCTCAACGATTCGTATGAAAAGATTTTATATGATTTATGTCCAACTTAGTGTATTGTTGGGTGGGCGGTAAGGTTATTTTTATGCCTTGTTACACTTATATCCTTCAAGATGGATTCAAGGGGAAGAATATATTGTGGTAAGAAACAGGTACATCCTTTAATTATTAAGATTAATGTATTGTACAAGGTATACGATTTACAGGGACTCAACGTATTGCGTACTTGGATTTGAATATTCTTACTGTGTTGTCCGCACCACCTGATACCATCAATTTGGGGTTCGACCAGTTGCAGCTGAGGACTTTGTCTTCGTGTCCAGAGAGGTCGTAGAGAGGTACCTTTGGACTTGGAGAATGAATAACATTATTTTTTATAGCTTAAGGGAACTCAAAGCCTTTGGATTATTGTGGTCTTACCTCCGAGTGTCCCATAATTTGACCTGGTTATCATAAGCACCAGACAGGAATAAGTAGTCTTGTGTTGTTGACCAGCTTACACACTGTACCCACTGTGTGTGGGAGGTAAAAGTTGCTTTCACTACTGCACCTTCTACATGAAAATATGTCATGATTATCATAAGGATGTTTATTTAGTTATTGTAAATTTTTCTAATTTTTCTTACCTGTTGATCGAGGATCATAAAGTCTTATGTGTTTGTCTGCTGATGCTGTTATCAAGGTGCCTGACAATGGAGAATAATCCACATCGAAGAAACTTTTATTACCTGGAATTTCTTGTTTTATTCCACCTAGTTCGGCATCCCAAAGTTTCAGGGTATGATCCCAGGAGGATGTGATAATCTCTGATTTGTCAGACCATTTTACACTACTTATTGCTTCTTTGTGTCCTTTTAATGTTACTTTTGGTGTCTGCAAAATGCATGTTTTTTTATCAATTAATTTACTAAATAGCATTTATTTGTGAGAAGGATAATTACTCTGGTTTTGCCATGCTCTGTCTTTATCCTCTTTGAACTTGATTCTCCGTTGTCGTCATCCTGTGTTGCTGTCAAAAAGATAGTCATTGTACGTACAGTGTGAATTTTAAAAAAATCTTATATTATTGTCTAAAGGTACTTACACGCTGACCATATTTTTAACATTGTGTCCCATGAGCCTGTGGCCATCAAACTAGAATCATAATTGACACCTACAGATTCCAAACTCCGCTCATGTCCTTTACAAACGTGAACACAATCTACGGAGTTCCCTGATATATTCCAGTCCCATATTATAGCCGTTTGATCTTGCGAGGCACTATAATTCAGGTAAACTTATAAATTCTTTATAGTTTAATAGATCATTGATGAATTTGTACCTAACGAAAGTTCCAGTTTCTTCACCAAGCGAAATCCATGCTACAGCTTTTATGGGGGATGTGTGCCCTGGTATTGTGAGTCTATGCTTTCCCTTGGTAGTCCAAATATGTAAGGTGTTATCATAACACCCAGTCAATATCCTATAAAGGAGTTAATAGCTTATTGGAATGCAATGTGGAAATTTCAGTACAATAT
Organism: Calameuta pallipes; assembly: GCA_030142375.1. Lineage (NCBI taxonomy): Eukaryota > Metazoa > Arthropoda > Insecta > Hymenoptera > Cephidae > Calameuta > Calameuta pallipes. Next base: position 68,205 of record JARQSW010000647.1, read on the forward strand.
AGACACCAACCATTTTTCACACACTGCCACAGCAGACACCCAATCATCATGAATTAGACAATCTTGTGGTTCTGGCTCTGGATGTTTTTCAAGGTATTCTACATCTATTACTTGTTCTGTTGAGACTCCACGTTCCTCAAGATGCTCAGCCAAAGAAGAACGTAAAAATTCAGAGCACACCAGAAAGTCAAATTCAATAAACTTTGCAGCATCGATAGATTCTTCAGATTAAAACAAAACAAAGATTAATATCCTTTCTTTTTAAAAGTAGTACAGAATCAAATACCTTTCAAAAGTTCGTTTACGAGAGTGTTCAGTTCAGCAGCGATCACTGGTGCAGGAACGGATAATGGAAAATCTGGTACTGCAAATCTAAAAAAATTAATCAATCAAAAAGTGTAAAGCCATCAACCTTAAACGGATTCAAAATCATCTATAATAACAAAATTCACTAATGTTCATTATTCACAGAAACTAATACTCCGTCAAATATTAAACTATTATACAAACAACTATAACCTAATCACTCCATTATTATAATCATTACAACTTACTGCTGCTGTTTTGTTATAAAACGTATCTGCACCTGTGGTACATCACTATCAGTACTTTTACCAGCCATAATACTTTATGCAACAATGCAAATTATATTTAAACAAATTAAAAAATGCAGCTTTACGTAGCAGCAGTGACAAACTCCACGTGCGCCTCTTGGCGCTTTCTGCAGTTCACACTTTTACAGTAGCCAGCAAGCAGCATCTGCATGAACAGCCGGTACGTTGCCTTAGTTCAGTTCTTATTTACAATTAAAGAAGAATCAAGTTGTTCGACAATGAAATAACAATTCTTTCAGAAGCTGATAAATAGTATAAAGAACAGAATCAATGTTTTGAAGATAATAAACAAAGTTAAATTGATAAAATTTAGCTCAGTATAAATGCGTCTAGTTCAAATGTTCAATAAAGAGCATGAAAGTGTTGCCATACATAATCCACTATATGTATAATTAATTCATTGTCACGGAAGCGACAATAAACAAAATACATGGAAAAAGGGCTGCGATATTACAGTGCATTAAATGGAAAAGGAATTAATACGCAAATCTCTTATTTGCGCTTTTGGTATCGCCTAAAACCGTAGCGTTGATGATCTCCCTACTCATCTCTGTGTAAATGATTGGGTATAGTGATATTTCACAATGAACACAAGATATGATGGATGAATGCATATTCGGTACATTGAAAATTTAGACCCGTAAAAATCGGGTTTTGATATTAAGGACTTATGCGAGCTAAGGAGGTAGCAGAAATTCGATTAAGTGGCACCAACGGAAAGTTGCCGCCAAAAATCTGCTCCGACGGAATATCCTGTCAAAATTTTGAAGAACCTTGAAAAATCGAGAGAACGTCTCCGAAGGGCAATTACAGGGATGCCTTTAGGCGGGACTAAGGATGGGCTCTCACATGTAAGTAAAACTCCTTTACTAGTTTTTATTAGACACTTTTGTAACTATTCATTCAAAAAGATTGGTTAAAGAATTTTTTCGGTCTTATTAATTACATAATGATTTATTTAGTTGCAATAGACATTACTACACCTGAAAACAACTATAGTACGTTTCAATCTTTATCGAATATACGAATTAAGTATAATATGGAGAAGTAACAGTAATTAAACTAATGTCGTATATATCTTTTATATAAATAATACAATAATATTTGTTACAAGAGAGTTTGTACTGTAGTTAAGTCTTATAAAGTAAATAATCACGACGTAATTCCAAACTGAAATAAAGTAATAAACTGCGTTACCTCATATCAATTTTATGCGTATCCTTGCAGATGCTATATCCGTATTAAGAAAGACACGCAGGAGTAAGTATCTTTAAAAGGAGAGAGAATGAAGGTCGAAAGTAAATGCTCATGAAGAATGTAAAATATGTGTAATCAGGAGAGCGGCAAAAGAGGTAAAAAGTAAAGGAGTATGAAGAGGAGGATGGAAGGTGAAGTGACGGATCGATAGGAAACATGGCGGCAGAGGAGCGGTTTGTGCCAACCCGATTATGTCCGGCAATTTGCCTTATATAACGACGGTAATGCACATTTCCCAGCGATTGGAATATACGGAGTCTGCGAGGAAGTATTGGCATGGTGAATGCGAGTTCTGATCGTTGTCATCGTGGTAGCTTCCTAGGCCGTACTCCAATGTGAAATCCGAGAACTCCTGGAGGAAGAGAACAGATAAATTTAAAGAGTGAACGAGAAGGAGTGACGGCGCTTGGATTGAGAAAGCTGAAGAAGATCTACGTTGAGGAGTGTCAGAAGGAACTAATTAAACCGAAGGAAGCACTCTAAGTGACTGACAGTTCTGCTACAGGCCGGCTCAACACGTAAACAATCACCATGGCAAAGTACGGATTGCGTAATAGTATTCTTATCTAATTATAAGTCGACGCTCGATGCTGATGAAATTAGTGTGCTCCTCAGTGATAACGGATTGTTTACTATCACGTCCCGGCGCAACGCATTTTGCTGAATGATCTTCCCCGTCCACGTCCTGTTTCTCTTCTTTTTAATCTTTCTACTAAACCTTGTCGACGCCACACGCTCACGTTATCTATACTCTTCCTTTGCTGGCAAGCTCTTTGTGCAAGAGACAGCTTTCTCCATATGTCTCTATTCAATTCTGTTTTCTTCGCTAAAGACAATGCTGATTTTAAGCTTGTGTGAGTTTTCCAGCGCTGCTGGATACAGGCTATTCTTGGTTGCGTTGTGTTGTTTGTTCGTTTGTTTATGAATTACTTGATTTCAACCTCTTAACAGTTCTATCGAAACTTCAATTACATGTGGTTCGTTAGACTACACTCAGATTTGTGTGCTTATTTCCATGGGGATATAGTGATACTCAAACTTGCTGATTCTTCTTATTTGACACTATAAGACATTTTTCTTATGCCTTTCTTATACATCGTATCATACATTACTATAAATAGATTCTTATGTAGACTCTAGTTCTGTACAGTCACGTAGTAATTTCACTTCCATTAGCTTAAGTACATGCATGGTAACATTTAGCTAATTAATACAACTATTATAATGAACTATATTTTCTCTTTACTAACATCCTTTTTGGTTTATAAAATTTTATTTTTCATCTCAGTTCATTCGCACAAGATGACAAGTCTCATTCTGACCTATTCTCTCTGTTATCTCTAAGATGTACTATTACATAAATATTACTGAACAAATAAGCAAAAATGCAAGACTGGGTGCAGCTTGCACTCGTCGACCTTTGCATACGCTTTACTATTTACCGTATAATAATTTCATATAACTCGTAGTGATGTAACGTAAGATCGACGTACGCACTAAGAAACACAATCTTATCTGAAACGTTTGGATATATCGATACTTGGTCACAAATGACCGACAGCTCTTAGTGAATCATTCGTATTGTCTCGATAACGAAGTGAAACAACTCATTTTCATATGTTCTACCCGAGAAGGCTAGCAAGTAATACCTTTTGAACTTGGTAGCTGATCTAATCAGGTCACAGCACTATAAGATAATTAAACTACAAAATGTGAAATACAATTACTGTTTCAGAGAGATGATGATAGTATTTGTCTATGACACTGTGAGATGTTCCAAGGAAGAGGATGATCCAGCAGAGGCTGTAGTTTATTTTCATCCAGCATGGGTCTCGCCGACCCAGCGTCTCGCCTTAGCTGGTCAATTAATGGGCGTTAATCAATTCCTTGCAAGTTCCTTCTCAGCACCACGTTTGATCTCTCTACAAGGTGGTAAATTTGTCTTAAAGAGATTCGGACACTACATGCTTGTAAGTCTGTTTATTAATTTTCGCTAACTATTCTTAAGATTTATACTTTACTAATGAGTATGATCTTTTTTAGGCTGTTGGTACAGATAGAAATATTCAGGATTGGGTTCTGGAAAGGAGATCTGACACTTTGGAGTCTATACTCAAGTTTTTTCACTGTGATCTGGAAACAGTCTCCTCATCCTTCGCTAGCGATCGAAATAAGCTCACGGAGAAACTTTATCAGATGTTTGAGACGTATTTACCGATATTACAATATGGTGCCAATTTGTTTTCCAATATACCCAATATAAAACTTCCAAAGGTAATGGATCCTATGTATGGTCCATAGACAAATCTTTTCTTCAATATCTCATGACCTTCTGTTACAGAGTGCAAGTAATGTTTTTTTGGAAGCTATTCAAGTACTACAGTATTGCCAAGAGACGAGTGGTATTATGGCTGGAGCTCTCTTTTATAATAATAAGTAAGTTTAAATAAAACTGATGGTAAATGAATTATCCTATACTATACTCATGCTATTTATAAAATTGTAGAGTGGTAGCTACTCAATTGAGTGCAGAACTGACAAAGCAGCTAGTAATAACTGATCCGTACCGAATAAAGGTAACTAAAATTCTTTAAAGGAATTGAATCCAAAATGTTTATAAAATTTAATTAATCAAAAACAGGCTCCTGCTGAAAGAATATCAACAGACTTTCATTTGCCAGTGGGAGTTCAGCTACTACGTGTATACGTAGAACATAAACAGATAGAGAAATTATCCCAGGATGCAAACATCGAAAGAGTACACAGCTCGTACTTGGACTCGACAGTGAAAAAAGTTCCGTTCAAAAAGGTAGAAAAAGAAAAGTCTAACATGACTTAATAATCGAATTACTCACTGACACGTAATCTTATAGGCCCTCCAAAAAACTGGTACAAAAGATTTACCAATATCCAGTATGAAGCGAGACACTTCGCGAATATTTACTGTACCGGAAGAAGGCGAGTTAGATTCAATTCCATACGGCAATGTAACGCAATGCGTAATGCCGCCATCCACAGTAACGTATTCGCCAGCAAAACGCAAGCAGGAGTCACGAGTAGAACGTACAAAATATCCAAATCCCTTAACACCAAGTGTCTGTTCGACGCCATTGAAAGACGTGAATCGTGTCCTGCACGGTACAGCAGTATCGATATGTAGTGCAGCTGAAGAACTAGAGGACAAACTGGAAGCAGATAAGAAACCAGAGAATAGACCGGAAATGAAGGAGAACACGGACGACATTCCGGATGTCGTGAAGGAAGCTCTCAGATGTAAACGCCTAAATAAATTAAGAAATGCAAACACTAAGGAGAATCTTCTCAAGTGTAAAGAGACAAATAGAAAGAGCCTGAGTACGTCCGACCTCGAGGAGTCAATCCGGAAACACTCGAACAAAGTATCACTTAGATATTACAGTCTAGGTCTTCCTCGACTCAACGATAATCTGTGTACTGATTACGGTGCTGATTCACCCAGGATTCAGTCGTCCAAACAATTCTATAATACCATAACCGATCCGTATTATCCGGTTTTTCGTTACGACGGCTTGCCTGTATCTCGCTCACTCTATGACCAATACATAGCAGCTCACCTTCAAGAGCTAAATGCGGACACAATCAAAGTAAACAAGTGTAAAGAACTAGCCTTAGACTTCCCAATGGCTACAGAGTCAAAGAGTATGGATAAAGGTCAGGAGGAAAGTAATGGAAATGATTCGGAGAAAATAAATTCCACGCTGGACGTGAGATTAGAGAAAAAGAACAAGCAGGAGATTTACAGGAGATCCATGAGTTTACCTTTAAAGCCATTGAACAGTACAGAGGATGACGAGCGACGAAAATCAACGTCAGAGTGCGGAAGTATATTCGATCTCCCTCAAAGACGTAAATTAGACGGTTTACAATTGACGCCATTAATGTCAAAACTGAGTTTACTCGCGGACGAGAGGACTAGTGGCTTTTGCAGTAGAGAAACGACACCTAGTGAATTTCGTGACCTGTCATTCTCAACAGCCACCAATCAATTACTCAAGAGTAAATTAGAAGCTGCCAGCAAAGAGAGTGGTAGCGACGAAGAGGACGAACTCGAGGAAGATTGGATAATTAAGGACGACAGTCAGTTGGAGAAAACTGAATTATTTTTGTGTGGACATCAAAATATGGTTTTGGTACTATTAATGGAGGATGGTACAGGGAATAATCCTGAACTAATACATTCCCTTGTAAGTAACGTTTATATCTGAATTATTATTCAATTAATTTCTAAACAATTAACGTCACTTGCATGTACCATCACCAGTGGGAAACCTGCGTGAACACATTGGGGAGACTGGAAACTCGTCTTCAGCAATGTCTGGAGCCACTTCCCTCCAACGAGAACAAGGAACTCTACAGTGTCCTAAGTGTAGATCCTGAATGGGATACCGTGCATCGTTCTGGACTCTGGGGCGTGACGGAACTGGAAATTGTATCCTCGTTACATGACAGATTTACCAAAGCGAGTAATCTCACGGACATTATTATCAGGTAAGTTGCACGAATTGGTAAACAAGCTTGTTTACGCGCTCGTAGTGCTTGTAGACAACTTTTATTAAACAGTCTCTTATCCCTCTTGAACCATCAAGACCAATTGATGATTTAATCGATTAGACGATCAGTCGTTGATATTAATTTATTAGCGCGTGATTTAATTATAAATGGCGCATGTTTTACTATAGAACAGAGGATACGGTTGTTTACGGTAACCAGTGCGGCAAGACTGAAGTATTTTACCAGCAAGCAATGGCTCCAAACACTTCTGGTGGGCTACCGACTCCTGCGGACTTGATGGGCGTCGTGCCCTTAAAAGCCAAACGTAGACTGGAAAGAGACCACGGAATTGTATTGTTATAAATTCGCGAATTTAAAGACCCGGTTGAATTCGCAACGCGTATCCAAATATAAGGAAAACAGGCCGGGCGATTATCTTGCCATGAAAGAAAAAGAAAACAAACCGAAACTATGCAATCCTTTAGTTATTAAGCGACCAGTACCTTGCCAACTTGTCATTCGTCTCTCCTAACGCGATCACTTTCACCTTTGACCAATTGACGTTGTTAATGAATTTCTTAAAACTATTGTTTTACTCTATTTACACTGTTGCGTGTAAACGACCTGCCATTTAACATTCCCTTAAGCAAGTGGTATCTTAATTATTGTTATTGTATACGTTATTTCTCTTTTATCCCTATTAGTATTAATGTTTAGAAACTGCTATAGCGTTTATACTTAAATGACCATTCTGTACATAATCTAAATATACAAGAAATTCCAGACGATGCTGGATTGTCGAAGAATGTAATACAGTGAGAAAAGATAGATTTTTTGGAATGCTCCATTTAAAGAAATTGATATGCCACGTTTAATCTATTATCTCAATATACGAATGGTAGTCGATATAGATATAGCATGGAATTGTAATTTTTATTAGAGAACCGATACCGAATTTTTAACATTTCAACGATGAACGACTTTCATATCAATACTGGAACCATCCACATAGTTTTTCAAAGAGCCGTGACCTTTTATTACTATATTCTAATGAAATCGCTACAGTTCGCTATAGACTTAGAAAGCCAATAGACTTAATTTAAGTTGCAAGAGAATAAGAGCCTCCTGTATTATTTTAATCGTTAAAGGATGCGAAATAGTATTTTTTATTACATAACGAACATCGTTCGGCTTACGGTAGACAGAAAGAATGAGTAAATGAGTGAAAGAGAGAAAAAAAGAAAGTGGAAGTATGCTTGAGAAAAAAAGAGAGTATGATATTATCATACGGTTAGTATTAGTATTTAATGAGAATATTATTAATTGTGCGAGAATGTTATTAATTGTACAAGATGCGAAAGGAAATTGCGTGTACAAATGCTGGTATCGTTAATAATGCTGTGCGTTGATTAATGACGTTTATTGCGTCTCAATTCGTAGAATTTCGATAGCAATTAATTAAATGTAACGAATTTTCATGTAATCGATAGATCCTTGTTTTACAGTATTTCAAAACTTCATACGTTCCGTGTGTTTCTCTCTGCGTCAGAGAAACTGTACGATACTTGCAACGGACTCCATTGTGGACGACGATGCGACTTAATAAAGTGAAATACCTGAACAATTTTTTAATGTGTGTTTTTCATTATTGTTATTTCTTACTTTAACAATTAACTTACTATTAATGGAATCCCATTAGATGTTAACAATCTCTTAGTAATCAATTAGTTTTTCTTGCCAACGAATGTGATATGTGGATTGCTTCGTCACGAAAAAGCCGAGCCTTCCAAGACCGGTTAATTAACATATTTATCACATCGATGTATGTATCAACAGGTTATTTTGTTTATTGGCAAACCAATCGTCATAGATTCTTTCTGATATAAAATTCCAGATTCACGGCCATCCTTTTCGACTATTGGAAAAAGCCAGTTAAGGTACGTCGTGCGTCAAAAAAGCATCTTTTTTTAGCAAAGAAACATCTTTCGATAGATTTGTAACGAATTTTGACAATGTTAAAATTAAATAAATGTTTTATAACATTTTACACTTGTATCATACATATCCAATTCTCACTGTAAAAAGAATTTGGAGATCTGAATATCTGATGTGGAAACTCGTCCTTTAGGTATTCAATAAAGGCACCAGATCTTCAGGATTCCGCTAAAATTCCTTCGATGAAGAATACGAATAAAAAAGTGACCATTTTAATTTTTTTCATCCGTTATAGAAAGTTCCATCAGAAGGAAACATGGTCGAGCCTTCAGGTGTCGAGCACGCAGATATCATACGACCGCATCATGCCTTCTTCATGGCAATAGGTCGTGTGCTTCTCCTTCTACAATAATTCTGTAATTTATGAGGCAATTCCATACAGGCCTGACGTAAACAAGCCTCCAAGGTGGACCAATGGGAATCTCAGGATAACTCCCTCCTACTGTTCTTGAGTTTGATATTTAAAGAAGGTTCGATGCCAGGATTAACAATAAATGCTTATTCGCCATAGGAAAGAGATTTTTCTGCGAGTCTTCACAATCCAAAATGGTAAGTTTCTTCAATGGATTAAGTGCAAAAGAACGAAATTAACGTTTCTCTTTATTCCCTTTGACAGACTACGTACACAGATAAAGGACCAAAGGTAAGAATAAGAATTTTGAAAAAAAAAACATATAATAATAATGAAATTAAATGATTAATTCTGCATTTTATTCATAGCCGGAAGGAGGGAAGTTCTTAAGCTTTGATCACTTGAGATTTTGGGTTGGCAATGCGAAACAAGTAAATGTCATCAAACATAAGTGATATGCCTTATTAATGAATAATTACTTTATTATAATATAATTCTTTAGGCTGCCAGCTATTACTGCGCCAGGATGGGCTTTGAGCCTCTGGGCTATCGCGGTTTGGAAACTGGCTCCAGACGGTTTGCGACATATGCAGTTAAACAGAACGAGGTAAGTTATACGGATAATTAAAAATTAACGATTATTATTAATAAAATATATTTTTATTCTAGATTGTATTTGTATTTGAATCCGCCTATGAACCTAACGACGAGGAATTTTCAAGTCATTTGTCGCTACACGGTGATGGAGCCCGTGACGTAGCCTTTGCCGTTGAAGATATCGAAATTGTATTCAAGGTAAATTCAGCTTAGTCAAGTGTCTGTTATTAATCATAATATTTTATTCACGTAACCGAACACATTGTTTAGGTGGCGAAAGAGCGCGGGGCCAAAGTAATACGAGAACTGTGGGAGGAAAAGGACGAATATGGATCAGTGCGCTTTGCCACAGTGCAAACAGTAAGTCAAAATAAATTGCTATTTATAAATGTAAATTAAAGTTTATTTAAGAATATTATTTAGTATGGAGATACCCTACATACGTTCGTTGACAGAAGCAAGTACAAGGGTACATTTTTGCCAGGATTCCAGGACCTTTCCGAGGATCCCCTGACAAAGATCCTGTAAGCTTTGACAAAGATAACACGTTACGTTATACCGCCTATTAATCTGTAACTATTCTATTATTTAGGCCAGTGATTGATTTGAAATTTATTGATCATGTCGTTGGAAATCAACCAGATGGTCAGATGGAACCAGTGGCCAAATGGTAAGGATAACAATAATTTTATTCTGAATTGATAGCATTAATTAATAACTTCACATTCATTCATATTTTGCTCTTCAGGTACGAGCAATGTTTACAGTTTCACAGATTCTGGTCAGTTGACGACACTCAATTGCATACAGAATATTCAGCACTACGTTCCATTGTGATGACAAATTACGAGGAAACTGTAAAGATGCCAATAAATGAGCCAGCACCTGGGAAGAAGCGTTCACAGATTCAGGAATATGTAGAATATTATGGAGGAGCCGGTGTCCAACATATTGCACTGAATACAAGTGATATTCTCACAGCTGTAAGTAAATCTATGGCCAATGTTATTATTTCAATGAGAAATAGTACTTGAGAAATTGTGATCAATAATGACACTTGTTACATTCTAGATTAGCCATTTACGTGCTAGAGGAGTGGAATTCCTTGAAGTACCGGACACTTATTATGAGATGTTAAGAAAGAGACTCGAGAGCAGCAAAGTTAAAATACTTGAAGACTTGAATATTCTTCAGGTATGTATATTTGTGGATCCTGCATGAATGACAATCAAGTGTAATCGTCAGACTAATGAAGGGGAACTGTTTTTAGAAATTGAAAATATTGATTGACTATGACGAAGAGGGATATCTATTGCAAATATTCACAAAGAACATGCAAGACAGGCCTACGCTTTTCATAGAAGTCATACAGCGTCGTAATCACAATGTAAGATTTTCTCTTTGCTTTCTCTTATAACTCGAATTGTTTCTTTACAAGTAACTTTAATCGTGACATGTCCGCGTAATTAAATTCCTAATACGAATCTGGAAAACTTCGATTCTACGAGAAGAATAGCCAAGCGGCAATTAAAGATTATTACATTATTTACAAATGTCTTTATTCGTTACAGGGTTTCGGAGCAGGCAACTTTCAGGCTCTGTTCGAGGCCATTGAATTGGAGCAAGCAAAGCGCGGAAATCTCTAACAAACCATACTGTTAATAGGTCAATAAAGGAATTTTCGAATGAAGGCGAGTTATTCTAATTTGTACACGTGGCGGGATCGTTACAGTACCCTCGCGAATAATTTGCATACTTTGTATTTAACGTTAATCCTCCGCATTACAAAAATACATAGCATCGATCCTACAAACTACGTAACAAACGAATTTCGCTGAAGTATTAAAAGGAGAAATTCGTAATGACGATGTATGAAAATGATAACGCGTCGCGCTGGTTCATCTCGTCGAATCTCTAAAAAAACGGCAAGTAGACATTCGTCAGGACGAATCGCTCGACAAGTACACGAAGGAGGAAAAAGGGACAATAAAAATAAATTTAACATATGTCAGGATACATCCAAGTAAGCGAGACAATTATTAAATGGTATTTATTGGTAATAGCAATTAGCCGTGGCCAATATATATATAAGCGAAAATGCTTTATATAAAAAGTGTCGGTGCCGAATGACTGAAGAGGAGTCAAAGGGAGAGAATAAGGATCAATAGAATAAGAGCAATTTGGGGCAAATGGATTGAAGAATATATGTAGAAAAAACCCAAAATAGTCTGTTAAAAGAAATAAAGTTTTCTTAAAGTAGCTCACTTGTCTCGACGTACGATGTGTTACGGAGTTTTACGGAGTGTGACCGCGGCTTGATAACATTACTGTCCACTGTTATCGAGTTTATCTAAGTCTTTGCTCGCTCGCTTGCTCGTTCGTTCATTCGTGTTGCTGTATTTTTTTCTTTTTAGTTTTTTCATTGCTGTTTAATTCACACAGTATCGTGAATACCCAGGCGGAAGATGTCATGTTGGCAGAAGAACGAGTTTCCCAGTGGCTTCAACACAAATATCTGCGAGAAGGCATGCGGTGGGTCTTCGTCTGCCTGCAATCACAATCAGCATACTATTCGGAGAGGCAGCGTTAAATAATCACAGAATTATAGCAATAATATAATTATCATTGAAAAATAACGAGTTGTGCTTCTCCTTTGAAAAGTATTGCAGTCTATCTTAAACAATATTCCTAGTTAGGCTTGTATATTATTTCTAAGGTACGTCATTGAGAATTATAACTGTCACAAGTAAAAATAATTTGTTATCAGGAATTAGTACAGAGTGCATACAGAATATTGTTGATAATGCATTGCTAACCATTGTTGTTTAACACAGAGTAGAAATTATATGACCATGATAAACATGCGTCATTTCCAAACCATGCAGGGAATGAAAACAAATGATGACTATGATATGTAATAAAGGGAAACCACTCGATGTTCATAATGCGATATAGTCTTTCAAGTTAGACTGTATGAATGTTTGCATATTTATCATTTTGCAACCTAAAAGTTTCATAAGAATGAAGGAAAGTTAGCTTGTAACGATATTGTAAGTGACCAAGTTGCATAGATATCGGAGAACTCATAGTACTTTGTGTAAATTTATTTAATTGATATTAAAGAGTAGCGCGTTTCAATGAGTTAATGGAAAGCGTGCATGCTCACGTGACAGTGAGCAAAGCATAACAGCAGGAAAAGTATGCTGAGCTTGCCTGTACCACGGTATGAAGATCGATGGTCGATCAGTACCAGACGTCTTAGACAGTGTCGTGCAACGCGAGTCTGAAGATGTCGTGCTGCACGAAAAAGCTGATGCCGATTGGCTTCAGGACAAATGTCTGGATGTACGCGTGTGGCTGATCTTCATCGGTCTGCCCAACCACCAAGAATCGATAGCTAATTATTATTTATGCAAATCCAATCTACATGATTCTTTTATCATTCAAATCTATACTAAAGAACAGATTATTTTGTTGCAAGTCAGAATGTTTTCCCTTATACTATTATTGTTTATAATATCTTATCAATGGTTCATAGTGGCACCATTTATCACTGTCATTTTTGTACAACACTGTCTGAACGTTTAAGGCAAACTTGAACAAAAATATAATAATGCTAATTGCTATTTAAGCACAACAATATTCTTTCTGATAATATCTTATTGCTGTATCATGTGTTCTGTATTGGCAACAAATATATTACTTTTACCATATGAATATAATGCTACCAAGTAAGAATTATAATATTCATAATAGATTGAGTGCTCACCTGCAACCTTCCTAGAACGTTGATTAGAACACCTCCGTCAAACATAGGTTGGGAATCAATGGCAGTTATTATTCTGTTAATTTTTTGAAAACTTAAACTCTGAAAATAAAAAACAAACTTGCATAGATCCCTTAATAAGGTCTTAGAAATTTATAGAACACCGCAGAGTCAGACCATCATAAACTCCATCAAAAGATCTGAGAACTATGCAAGCACCGAGCACACTGGCTCCAAAGTGTTGAATAGTGCATATCCAAACATAACATAACTACTCACAGTTAGTTTCTCCATAATCTTGATGGCACCTTGAATCTGAAGGCCCTCGAACGTCATGAAGGATGATTCAGTCTAGAAATAGTAGTGGGAAGAGAAGAAATTGTGGTTATGTCCCATCGCAAAAAATGTTTCTCAAAGCTTATAAATCAAGAATAAAATAACTTACATTGTACATATTAATTAAGTTTGGCCTCTGCGTAGGATCATCGAACAGCGCATAATACTGCTGAACGAATCCCTTGCCGATCGCCTCGTATGACGGGTTAAGCGCCATCGCCAGTTAAGGGCTTTATTAACTGCTAATAAAATGTACAAGAACGCAGTCGCAATCAAGAGTTTGTTTGCGCGGGGACGCCGGTATTCTCGAGAAATCCTATGAATAGGATAATACGATGCCTTTCGACATCCCTCGTGCCACTTGTAGAAGCAAGGAGGAAGCGATCGCCAATTTGTCGAAGCGATTCTCGAACTACCGAGGCGCACCTATGGCCGATCATATTGCCTGCGTGTACTACGAGCTACTTTTTGGTGGCTCTTATGCTTAGTCGGTACCGTTGGTCTAAGCATATGAGAATTCATAGCTCCATCTGACTGTGTTATTAATTCGTAGTCAGTAACGGCGGCAAATATTCAACGTCCAAGGCCTTTTAAACCCTTCTGAATTTCCGATCGAATTTCTGTCTGATGAAACACGCAAATACAATGTCATATGCATATTTTAGTTTACTGCATTATTGCTGGGGTTTTCAAACAGCATTTCAGGGACATTAATGCCACGATGTACGGTACGAAACGGAGAAAAATATCTTGGTGTAAAATACCGCAACAATATTTAGCTAATTCTAGTTTACATGGGACTAGATATCTGGTGGAGGATGATCGACATTGGACTGAGCGGTAATAAGGATTCAAAATGTATTTATTGATATTTATATATTCCGTTTTCTTTTCAGAGTCTTTTGGTTCTTTGCCTGTGGATTGTCTTGGCTTGGCTGTGCACTGATAATCAAGCAGATTTTGGTCAATTATTACTATCATTCAGTGGACGTAACCGTTGATACATTGTACTTGGATTGGCAAGTGAAATTTCCAAGTGTTTCGGTATGCCCGGGATTTTTAACTGATGGGCAGAACATAATAGACACGTATAACAAGTTTTATTAATATTAGAGTACATTCGCCAATTTTAATTAACAAGTATTTTCTTCCAGTTTTATGAATAAAAAATTCAAGACGGAAGGCCAGAAATATAATGCGAAGAGGCTCTTCTCTGATCAGAATTGGGGATTCGTTCGTGGGTCCAAATATTTTGATCATTTAACGGGTGACGACCTGGCTGAACTTAATGAAAAGGTATTGTGACATTTGTTAAATCTTAAAAAATTAGTAAAAATTCATATATATTATATAACAGGTCCAGATCAATTGCTCGGATATATTCAGCAGATGCCTCTGGAATGGAGAACGTTTCAATTGTTGCAACGAATTTCATCGAATAAAAACAATAATCGGTACTTGCTTTATACTGAACAACTATCAAGTTGAATCAAATAAAGAATCAACAATGGACTTTATGATGAACAGAACAACAGGCGCAGGACAACTGGACATAGAATTTAAGTCAAAATTCACCCAATACAATGTAAATAATATTTCAATTTATTAGAAAAAAATTCAAATTTTTAATTAACTATAATTGATTGATTGGATCTTTAGATTTTCCTTTTAAATAACTACGAGATACCTACGACTGCCAATCCAAACGATGGCAACAGTATACAAGGAATGGAAGGAATCAGACACGTTGGGTTCACGCTTCAAGATATCGAAAATGTAGCTGGCATGGAAAACGTAGCCATAGATCAACGGAAGTGTCGTTTCCCATGGGAAAATGAAGATCTAGTGTTTTACAAATTGTATAATTACAACGCGTGTATTTCGGAAGTAATTACCTGATCCGGATATGATTTTAAATATTGAGAAACTGACAAATTCTTCTTACAGATCCAGATTAAGCGGATGATCGAATATTGTGGATGCGTTGGTCACTTATTTCCGCATCCGCTCTGGATGAAAGTGTGCAATCACTCTGAGCTAGAGTGTATCAGTAAAGCCAAATCTGCAATTGTTGATAAGATATCAATGAAGGGTCAATGTATATCAGACTGCGAAGGAACAATAATTTATAGCCACCCTAACGATTGGATGGAGCCTAAGGCTAATAAAAATGCTGTGATATTTCATATGCTTTCTTTACCGAGTATACGTTACAAACGATATTTCACCTGCAGCTTACTTGACGTTGTTGGTAATTGAAACTTTCAATAATAACATGTTGGTATAATGATTTTTTTATGAGTGTATCAATGAAAAATCGTACTTTCAGTATCCGTTGGAAGTGCAGCAGGACTCTTCATGGGTGCAAATGTACTCAGCCTTGTGGAAATTCCGTACTGGCTGTTACTGCGAGGTTTCTTTGATTAATAACGTCTGCTAGGTTTTCTTCTTTGAGATTTCATAGGTACAAGCTTCGAAAGGGGTTTAATAATATATTAAATTAATATCCAGTATCCTATACTTTCCAACGATATTACTGGAAGGTGATGTCTTGAAGAAAATTTTTAGCGACTCGAGTACCTACGCCAAATACGCGTATACAGACAGCACTGATACAGTTTTAAACAAGCTTGTGTCCATGGCCATTGTAAGAAAAATTATATATTTATCTACTGTACATACATGAAGTTCTAGCATAATAACCTCATTACAGTGTTATTGTTGTGCGACACTGAAATTATCATCGTTGGCCCAAGTCAATAATGAACTAAATAAAAATAGAACTTTTGTTTCTGTCCTGTAGTTGAGTAAAATAAAATTTGTAGGACGTAGTATCCCGCAGTTGATACCATTTACCTCAAAGGCCACATCACGAGTTATTGCATCATATATAATTTTGTTTGATGCGTAAGTTCAGACATCGTCTTTACTTGGAAGTATCATCGAGAGAAAAGACCAGTCATAATTAATTAATTGTTGAGAAGTCGACGAATCGTTTTCTTCAGTATTCATAATTCTTGGTGAAGGCTCTCGAACGGTAGGAACTTCATCGTCGTCGGTCTCGTTCCCAGAATCAGCAGCGACGTCCATGTTTTCACTGCAGGAACAAAAGAACAGCAACGCTCACTAAATATCGGACTGCAATATAACATGCAACGAAATACGTAACTTGAAAGAAGGTTATGTTTACCTGGATTTGTTTTCAGGCTGTTTGTTGCTTCCGGGATGTGGTATCAGGGAAAGAATAAATGGTGCACTGAGCATTCTTATTGGCGGTAACGTGTGAGACGATACGCTGAGTAGCTGAAACAAAGATTTCATATGTCTTCAAGGTAACGAAATGCATTCTTTTTATCTGACACACGGAGGAAGCAACCCAACGTTCAATTCCAGACAATTCTTGTAATTTTCTAGTTCAGATCTAGGTTGCCTCATTTATACAGCATCCTACGCGCATCCTGGATTGTACAAGATATCGTTATTTAAGGGATAAATAAAAAAAAAGGATGACAATCTATTTAGAAATAACACAGAGATCAACAATCTTAAATAAGTCAAACATTAAAGTAAACTATACTTTTACGTGCCTGTGTAATAATTTTATAAATAACGTCTTTCAGTTATCGGTTCATTATCAGTTTACTTAAAATAAACCTCCCAAGTATAACACCCGCAAGGGGTTATCAATATCACGAAATAAAAAGTTCATCGAGCATAGCCAATAATTGTTACAGTTGGATCATTATGAAATATTTTGCAAAATATTTTTTAATAAACAAATATATTATTTGATTAAGACGACGGTTTTTTTTCCGGGTGGATGTTCCACGAATGTAAATGCGTGTTTTATATTGTAAAATTTTCCACTAAACATAACTCTAGCCAGAGCATCGATCCTGGAAGGATTAACAATGGCAAACATATAAATGGCCTTGCGCAGGAGAATATTCGAGGGACATGAAATTTCAATGGCAATGATAACGAGTTGATTGCCAAGATAACGAGTTAATTATAATTAAGCTAAGGACTTCATCATAATAATAATTTCGTACCTACCCCCATCACAGATACTGTCCTACGGTTAATAATCGCAATCAATAAGTATCTTTTCAATAGTTTAAAGGTGTAACAGCCCTTAAAAGGATCAGTCATCAGAATCATACAGAAGAAGAGATAGTAAAGCAGAGGAACGCTCGTCTCAGACAGCGATGATTTTTTTTTCTTGAAGATTCAAAAATAAGAAGTTGTCTTCATGTATTAATTAATCTCTATACAATATTTGACATTACAGTGCTCCTGTACACTGGTGAGATCAAGGGTCATTGGAATGGAAGATATAAAGAAATTTGAGTGGATGATACCTTCTATAATTGGGTACAGTATGTACTGTTCATGCAGTATAATATGCAGCATACAGAAGAGGGCCTTCTCCAAGTGAATCACATTCGCCGAAATCATTTCGTAATGCAAAGATATTCTGTAAGCAAGTCCAGCGTAGAAGTACAGTGCCGAGGGGGTGGGAGCTCACAGATCTATATTAAATCATGGGGACGCTTATGAAAGTCAGTCCTACGACGAACGTCGCCTGGTATATTCGACATTCTCCTTCAGCTACTTTGCCCTCTTCTCCTCGAGTACATTCCTGGTGCAAATTTAAAACGGGAATGAAGCTGAGCACTCTGACAGTTGCGCTGTACCTGATACTGTCCCTTACGGTCAGTGCCCTGGCCAAGGCTATCCCAGTTGGCAATCCAGAAGCTGTGAGTATTTTTGATATCTTCAAAAATTTTAATTATTAAATTATTTTCTGATATAAAAAATTCTTTGCATAACTGAAACCACGTCCTTCTCTTAATTCATTTTGTGTCTCGCTGTGAGTTTTTGTAATTAATATAAAAAATTATCTTGGATATCGATTCTAGATTAGTTTTAATATTTAAGAAATACGTTTTTACATTTCGGAATTTTTCAATGGTTGGGAAATGTTTTGATTAGAGCGTCAAATGATCGTAAATAATAAGTGACGAATGAATGAATTTATAAAATCATCATTTAAAGTGCATGGGCGGTGAGTCGCGTGGGAGCACTCTGTTTGTCAGGGCTTTGACTGCACTCGAAGCAGGACGAGACGAGTTAGGAGCAGAATGCATCGGTACGACGCTCTCACCGGGACAAACTTATACAGGAAGAATTTTCTTCCGCGACTTCGTCATAATAGACGACGCAGCTAAGTCGTAGGGTTAAGAATGAGCGTTGGTGGGTCTACGTGATAGACGACGAAAGTATAAATGGATGAATGGTCATTGTACGATCCTTGTTAAATCATCTGTCGTGTTTGTCGCGTTAACTTTCAATCAAATATTAAACGGCCAATGTGAGAATCGTGTCTGACTTTGATACTTTCATTGGTTTCATTCATCAAAGACACGCATGAGATAAAAATGAGAAATAGCGAGATGAAGAAACAAGAGAAAGACGTTCTTACTGCTATAAGATATTTTTTTTTAATTATGCACTATACTGTAAAGTGCGGTAGTGCATATCGAGCCCGTTACTTCTGATTGATTTGTATCGGATTATACAATAAATACCGATAATATTGAAGACAATGATCTCATCGGTTATTATTAGACTTGTCAGTTATGTCTAATGTTCCGGTTGATACTAGGACCACAGCTGATTATCAGAGTCATCAGCATCTCTTCTTTTCCATCACTCATTGTCTGAGCCTCTCAAGTCATCTTGAATTGTTGCTTATTGTTACAGGCTATCGAAAGCATGAGGCAGATACCGCAATGGCATTGTCTTAGATATAGGAAATTCGACCTAGTTCGACGCTGTCGGAATTATCGAATCGGAAGGAAGCACTGACATTCATGAAAAAAGAGAAAGCTGATTTGGTTGTGATGGGAGTAATGACGAAGAGGCGGAAAAAAGCACTGAAACATTGAAAAAGCACTGATGACCTAATAATGACATTATTTCTTAAGGGATAACTTTAACCATCTCGCCAATTATCCTGGTGCTAATTAGCATCCTTATTCAGCATTAATCGTGAAAGATGCAGAACATGGAGATTATTTATGTTATTGTTTATATACTTAAATGTTTTTCTCCTCATTATAGACTCTAATCATTGATTTTAACGTTAATTATGAAGACTACTCTATACGAGATTTCTAACGTACCTATTACTTAATGCAGTATACCAAAGATATCTTTAGGTTTAACGTCGTACGAATTAAGTTTAACAATATTCCTTGTATGACGATGGTTGTTATTAGATAGTAACTGTATTCCCCAATGGGATGAACTGATCTCACTGATTACTTGATTATTTATTTTGACTCACCTCATCTGTTACTCCTTTTCCTTGTGTACCAAGATATTCGTGAATGATAGGACTTTCTTTTTCCCTGTCGGACACTTTCTTAGATGCTATAAGTGCACTGAAGGCTGTCGCAGAGATATTTCCTCGCAGGGATAAATTATCCAAGGACACATTGGCTTCGGCTTCTGATTCTAGTGTCAGAAGCTCCTACGAAACATTCAAACAGTTCATCATTAATACGACTTTAGGACGTAGGTGTTATTGCAGTTGTTTTCTTCAAAGTTTTGTGCTGACCTGATTGGAATCTAGGAAGAACAATTGAGACTTTCGCTGCCATTGTTTTGACCAGCTATCACGTTTCTCTCTCAGATGTGGTACAAAGCTGGAACCTAGGACTGAAGTGCCTCTAGGAAGGACGTTTCTTTTTGTGTAGACAGGTTGCGACGATTGCGGCGTAAATACATAGACTAAAAGAATCGTATCATAAAAATTAGTCACATCAACATTTATTTTTGTTTAATTTGATGCTTACGTGTAGTGTCGGCTGTGAACGCTGCCATATAAATGGAATTCGGATCTGAACAAAGAGTCGCAAGTCTTAATGGGACGCTCCATATTACTGAAAGAGTTAAAAGATTCCATACTGCTATGTACTGTGGTGATCCAACAACAACTAAATGGCAGGCATCATATCTTCCAAACTCTATCCGTCTGACAAATTACAAATTATTAGTGATCATCAAGTCTTCAGGATTTTTAAATTAGGACTGCTTACTTGATCGCTGCGGAGTAGCGACTGTGTGTGAGGCTACACTTTAATTCGTTTGTCTCAGGAATCCAGATAGTTAAGCTTGACCCAAATCCAACACCCAATAGAGAACCATCCATAGAAAAGCCTGCATCAGTGGCACTGAAGTCTCTGTATAAACCGACACTGTGACACTGCCAGTGTTTTGTCTTTTCTGAAATATAATAAAACATATGTACTTATTTCAGTAAAAATACATGAAAAAATAAGAATAGTAGAAATATTAATTACTGTGTATTGATGAAGGTTCTGTTAAAGTCCACAGTTTAAATTTTTTATCCTGACCCGTAGTCACTACTAACGAATTTTCATTGTCGAATGACATTAATGGTTGAAACTGTAGAGCGTTTACTCCATTGTCATGAGGTAATTCAATGGATGTGTTCAGTGTATATCTGAAAGATACTTGTTAATAAATTACATCTAACAGTAACTGGAAAGGACGATTGTATCAATACGTACAATTGTTTTTCTAAGTCAAATTGCCAAAACTTCAAACGAACTTCGACAGCAGATACTTTGTCATCACGATGCTCGGCAGTCACCATCCAGGTTCCATCGTGATTCAAAGCAATTTTCGTCACTTCTGTGTTTACAATGACAGTATTTCTTTCTTGACTCAATAGATTCTGACCAGTTATATTAACCTGAAGCAACGGGAACATATTCGTTCAGTTAGTAAATAAAGTTACATTCAATATCATTTGTTACTCACATTATATAGTAAATTTTTTGTGTGGACATTATAAAACTGTACATGACCTGTCCGACTATTAAGAACAAGACTATTTGTCCTAGGATCAACAGTAAGTCCTGCAGGAAATAAATTTGTATGACATGGTGCTACACCCCATGTAAAATTTTGTATTACGGCTGAGAGTTTTCGTTGAGGATTTGACACAATTATACCTGTAAAAGATTATTTAGATACATATATAATATTCTTTTGATAAATAGGTCAATCGATGGTGATGTTTACCATTATCTAATGTAGAAATAGCTACGTATTGATTATCTGGGGCAATTGTTAAATGTTTGATCGGTGCTGGTAATCGAGGGAGAAATGATTTATGCTGCGGATTGGTAAGAGTCCACTTAACAAGTACGCATTCTCCACCACCAGTGTAAAAATGTCCACCAGAAATACTAAAAACGATTTCTGTCACTGGCAACGTATGCCAATGGTAAGTACCCTGGATTGGATTGCTTTGCTGTACATCTTTCCATACCAAAACACGACCACTGAAATCGCCCGTTGCTACGTAGTCTTCCTCAGGATGGCCTGCAACGCATGTTAACAGTCTACCTGTCTTATGTCTGTAATAAAAGGTATTTAGATGAGCAAGTCATTTTTGTATTTAGAAACCATAGCAACGCTTAGGAAACTCACAGTGTCCCTGTTAGTTTTTTGGCTGGATTCAATATGTGGAGTTTGCGACCTTGAGCAAGAGCTATTAAATTTTTTTTCTGATTACCAATTATATCAACGTAATAGTCATCATCCGTTTTTCTGAAATGTATTTATGTTTAAAACATTGATAATCAAAATAGGTTTACATCATAAATTGAAAATTCACTTACAAGATATTTGTATGCTCTATACGAGTTCCAGTCTCCAAATCAAATAAAACAATTCGAATCCTGTTAAATGCTTTTACGACATAAGTCACAAGCACTTGCTTAACATCAAGATCTTTCTCTGTTTTATAATTCAAAATGTGAAATGTTTGTACTGTGATATCAGCATCAGTAATATTTAATGCCTGTAAATAATCAAAATTAGAATAAAAATAAGTATATAAGATTAAAATCAACATACATATCTCTTGATAATAAGACCATTGTAGCAGTTCCAAAAAATAAGTTCTCCAGTATCAGAACATCCTATTATTGTACTTAGACTATGGGAACTTGCAGCAATCCCTGCAATTTTTCTTTCTATCGGTTCAAATTCACGTACGAAGTCTCCAGTCTGTGTACTAAATGCCCGAATCACTTGCTTCCATACAACATAAAGAATCCTAAAAAAATATTGTAATATAAATATGTCATGTATAAATAAAAAACTCAAATAGTTCAATAAAACATAATTATAAAACTTACTCTCCGTTGTGAGAAAATAAAGGTCGACGGTCAATAATGCTACCACCGCCAATCCTTTTTACCATTAAATTCAACTCGTCCTTTGACGTATTTTCCCCCTTGGAGGGGAAAGACAATTTTGATCGCATTTTCCACAAAATTGAAAATACAATAATACGACTGCAAATTTAACACCATAAACAGTAACGGCAAAAGATTTCAAGCTTATAGGTTAGCTTCTATTCGATCATGTGGATGATGCCGACACGTGTACGTATTACACGCGGTTACTCCAAACCCTCCAAACTAAATATCACTCAATGCTCTATCTTCCATATATAGACAGTTCATATAATTGATTACTTAATTTAATCAATTAATTTAGACAGTTACTTTAAGTACTTTAAATTATACTATTTTGCTACTGTCATTACATACTTGATATTAATCAATAGCAGAGAACATATATGTTCTCTGTCAATAGCAATGCACTAACTTGTTGAAATTGGAATTCACTTCTAGCTCATCGTGTTAGATGGCTCTTTGACAGAACCGACTCATTTTGGTGTAACAATAAAAGTAAATTAATTCATTAATAACATAAAATATACTTACAAAAATTGTCAAGAGAAATTGTGGAGGAAGATTATTAGAAAATTAGAAAAAGGTAAGCATTAAAACTTTTAGTTCATTGATTCATACTGATGACACTGCATGTAACCTCAAGTCATTTGTACTATAAAAGTATTTCATTTTTGAATTATTGAATTATCTTTATACATAGTATTGTTATCCTTCTGTGTATCGGAGTGCGGTTTGTCTACTTTCAGAAGTGGACCAGTCAGCCTACATGAATAGCATCGGGGAGACATGCAACGAACTCAAGAAACAGTACGACTCTTGCTTTCATGTGTGGTTCTCTGAGAAATTCTTGAAAGGGGATACAAACGACTCCATGTGTGCACCAATGTTCAAAGTGTATCAACAGTGTGTTAAGGTAAAGCATATAATTATTTAAACCACAGGTGCTGTATTATGGAGGCATGTACCGATTTGAAGAACAAATACGATGCTTGCTTTAATAATTGGTTCTCTGAAAGATTTCTCAAGGGTGATCACGATGACTCCATGTGTGCCACTTTATTAAAAGTTTATAAAGATTGTGTTAAGGTGAGCAGGTTAAATGTCATTTTTTTAAAAATTACATTCAGATTTATCATTCTTTTAATATCAAATATTTACTGATGCAATGCAAATCTTATGTCAAAGATAGAAAACAGAAAGAAATTAAGAGATATCATGGACTTAAAGAAATTTACAGAATTTCCATTTTGTATCTGTTTGCAGAAAGCAATGAAGGAACAACACATAGAGCCCAAGGATATTGAAATAAATCATCTGGGTACAGAAGAAGAGAAAACTCCTCCACACAGTTGACAGTATAACCATTCGTACTTGTCTAATTTCTTACGGAGTCTCTGTACACCATGCACACCATCTATGCTCCCACTTATAAATTCTGTACAGAGAACTAGTCAGGAGACAAGTACTTCTCTAGCACCAGACCTGAAATACAATTAGCTAGCAAAATGTGTAGATTAGTTTGGACGCACTAACGCGATATAGAATATTATGTGATAATCACAATGTTTATATTCAATAGTACCATACAAAGTATAATTTTTTTGTAAATGTGCCATTCCGTAAGGATATAGCAAACTTTTATAATCACTATTAGATGAGTAACAATGTATTTCACTTGATTTTATGAGTGCAACGTTCATTTTTTTCTTTTTCGTACAAATAGCCTGGCTTTGTGTGCTGATATAAAATATTCCCTCAATTAATAATAATAATAATAATACACATTACACGAGAAACTGTGGAATAAGAAATGTTAACACTATCACTCACGACATGCATCATTGAAGAAAAATAAATATAAATATTATTCAAGTTTTAATAGAGGGTACATTTTCGTACAGGCGCTAAGTCGCTTTCCGTAACAGTTCTCATAGCGATTTCAATACCCGCTGCGAAACTTTGCGAATCTAGATAATACAGAGAAAAGAAAAAAAAAACTTTATACAATCTCAGATCATTTGATTGCGCACTCAATCGCTCCCCTTGGATTCTGCATCGCTCGATGCTGGTGTGCTGTCGTCAGGCTCC
Source organism: Calameuta pallipes (assembly GCA_030142375.1). Taxonomy (NCBI): domain Eukaryota; kingdom Metazoa; phylum Arthropoda; class Insecta; order Hymenoptera; family Cephidae; genus Calameuta; species Calameuta pallipes. The sequence goes on from JARQSW010000647.1 coordinate 93,045, forward strand.
TCGAAATCAACGTCACTACCTTCATTATCAGATTCCTTCTTATCCTTCTTGACCTTCTTTCCGTCATCCTCCTATAATCATTACCAACATTATAAAATTCAATGTAATCAATAAAAAAGATATATTTATCAATGCACATACCGCAGTACGCTTATTAGCCTTCTTTTTTCTTTTATCCTCTGCGCTATCGGCATCTGAGCCCTTCTTCTTAGACTTCTACAATTAAAAGTAAAACAGAATTTTAAGCCATGAAGCGCGATCTTTTACAAAGTGTATAAAGGAAAACTATAATACCTTATCGTCGCTGCTACTGCTGTCATCATCATGAATGAATTCCTTACTCTTGAATGCAGTTCCGGTCATTGTTTTGTTAGGGGAATCCTTTTCTTTTTTGGTTTCCTTCTTTTTCTTATCCACTTTCTCTACTTTCTCAACCTTTTCTTTTTTATCTTTAGATTTTAGTGAGTTTTCGTACTCCTTCATGGATACTGCGTATTCCTCCTTAGCCTTTGCTGCTTTCTTTTCCCACTCCTAAGGGAAAATTCATATACCACATTCGACGTAATAAATAAAGTTGTTGTAAGTTGTAAAAAAAATGATTTACGCAATAAGGTTTTATTTAAATGAATTTACTTACGGATTTATCCTTAAGCTCTCGCCACATCTCGCCTGCCTTTTTGGCGATATCAGGAACCGAAATTCCAGGATTATCTGCCTTGATCTGTTCGCGTGTGTTGTTTAGCCACAACATGAACGCAGTTGCAGGTCTCTTGGGTTTGTTCTCATCTCTTTCCTTTTTCGGTTTACGTTGTCTTCTTGGTTTCTCAGACTGTGAATTATACAGTACTGTATAAACTACTCACAGATCCTTTAATTGATGTCAATATAATAAGAAAATTACTTACCACAGTCTTAGCAGATTTGTGTTTCTTCTCTTTCTTTTCCTTCTTCTCCTTCTTTTCTTTCTTTTTGCTGCTTGCAGATGCATCTGAATCATCCTCGCTATCCGAAGTGTTCGGATCACTTTCATACTCCTCAGCCACGTCACTTTCGACCTGATTCGGATTGAAATCTTCATCTGTAGACTCCTCAGAGTCCTGATTGTCATCATCACGTTCCTGAGCTTCTGCTTTGACGCGTGCCAAATAAGCATCAGGCTCATCCTCCTGATCGCTGTCACCAAAGTCGTTGTCGTATGTAAGCTTGTCCTGTAATTGAATTGACATATTTATGTTCATATCATTGTAGAAACTCCTGCAATTTAGTTATATCAACTTACGCTCTTTCCACGATTCTTGACTCTCAGCTTCTTCGATGTGATGAAATCAAATAGCTTTCCATATTCCTCCTTTTCAATACTGCTAAATGTATGCACTACACCACTCGTCAGTTCAATCTCAAAGTCAAAAGATCTGGTTGATCCACCACCTCGAGCGAAGTTTACTGACAGAATTTCATCAAAACGTATGTGAATTGGTGGCTTGTGAACATAAATGAAGCCACGTTCAAGTGGATACAGGTAGCCAGCTGCAGCCTTGAAAGAACATCCAACTGCTGGTGTTCCAGAATGCCTGGAAGGTTAAAAAAGATGTATATATTTACAAAAGAATTTGTTACTTTTTAAGTAAATCATGACTTACCCTAAAAAGCCACCAGGGCCTGTGAGCTTTCTGTTGATAATGACTTTCATGACTTTACCAAGGACTTCGTATGTCGGTCCAGAGAGCTCCTTTGATAATTTATCATCATACTTTTCTTTCAGTTCCTTCCTAAAAGCAGTAGGTAATTTATATCATATCTGAAGAAAAGTGTATGTGGGCGATTCTACTTATACGAGACTAACTCAGAAAATGGAAGTTCAATTGAAGTTTCTTCTTCTTGGTTGAATAATAATACCAAATAATGGTATCGAGTCTGACCCTGTTTGATGGGTGGATCGAGACTGACCTGAAATGAGAAATATTAAATAAAATGAATCCACAATGAAACAAGTTTTATCAGGTGAATTAATTGAAACTTACCACAAAGAACATTTGTCTGCTATCTTTATGTGGTAAAAGAAACAGTCTCAAGACAGTGGACATTGGAATCTTATAATCAAACGTTTTACCATGAAGTTGAAAGAATGATTGGAATATTTTAATATCGTATCGACCGCTATAAAGAAAGAATAAGAAAAAGATATTAATACTGCAATAAAAATTGTTGATTCAATCAGTTTCTTATTTTCATTACCGAGGCGTGAGGCACTGAATTTCTCTGAAGATTGCAATTGCATCTCCACTGACACTAATAACAGAGGCTTTCTCCATAACTTGTTGATGGAAAGCCTCAACAGGATCCTGATCTGCGCTATCACTAACTGGAATGTGAAATCTCATTTCCATGAGACTAACTGGAGCATCATCATTCTAAAATGATATAAATATTAAATGAATAATGTCAGGCAACATCTATATTATTATCCTAAAATATTCAACATCACATTATACCTGATGAAATTCCAACGTAACTTCATTCTTTCCTGTGTTACATTGAGATACATCATATAAAGGGATTTCAAAAGCTGTGTGATGGCCTACATCAAAGCTTAAGACAGATCCATTGAACTTAGCAGTTCCCCAATTCCAACCCTTTAAACTTAGTTCCTTTTCGAGCATGTCTTTCTTATAATTTACACTGAAGAATTTAGCTATTTTTTCTTGATCCTAAATACAAGCACAACAATTAAATATCACACTTCATACATGATACTCTGTATTAAATTAAATCACTATTCCATTGCAACGAGTAGCGACTAGATCTCAATACCCACTCCATCCTTGAAGCCACGAAATCTGTGCAAAGTTCCATTTTTCAAAAATATTCTCAGTCCCCAAGTTCCAACAAACTTTTGATAATTGACCATTTCCATATCAGCTGCAGAAATCTGCTCAACTTTGCCCGTTTTTTGATTTTTAAATATAAGATTCTGATCAGTGAGTTTGAGTCTTCCAGGCGTCTGTAAAGAAACGCAAAAAGTTATACATTTAAACGTAAATAAAATAGCCCAAAGAAAGTATATACGAACCATAGCGCCTTTAACCTCAGCTGTTACATCCGGATATTCCAGAAAGTCCATTGTGCCTTAAATATCTCAAATGATCTTAAGAGAAACACTAAATTAAAGAAGAATATAAAAATTTTCGTATCAGGCTCCTATCAATCAACACGTCAGTGTTTCATTCCCAAGAAATATGCCGGTAGATTTCTTGTGCGTCGAATACGCAACAACGTGAACAAGTGCGTCAGTACGCGGCTTTCAAAACGCGAATCCCAGATCATAAACAGATGAAATTCAAGAGATGCTGCTGCTGTAAGAAAAAATTATCAGCGCTATCTGCCGATTTAATATTCGTACTAAAGTCATTACAGACCGCACTGCCCTCTGATAAATTAATTATGAAACTATTACTTGTCACTTGGATTATCTCACACTCGCGCACAAGTATAAAAACGTATTGAGACATGTACACAAGGGAAATTATGCCTTAAGCCGGATTTCCGTGGTTGAAGTCTACGCTATTGCATTTATTATTCGAAATTCCCGAGCGGGGAATCGTTGCGTTAATTGATATTCCCGGGAAAGGTGTGTCGTTACCCACTTAATGTAATAACTCCGACACGTAGAAAGTCACTCGCTCTAGTTTCTCCCTCGCTATTACGTACTTCTACATAATACTTGAATAGAATATCGCATAACAACTCTCACTGTTGGCTCTACTGCTCGATCTAACTGCAGAGTTATCTTTACGCACGATTCGGCCGCTGTGTATGTGGGTGGGACTAATGATTATTTTCGTCTTCTGTACAATGTATGCTTGTCATTTCCGACGTGTTTAACGAAATTTGAAAGTCGCTCTAATTACAGTGTTAATTTCAAAACCTTTTCTCCCGTGGAACTATTGCTATTAGTTTCTTATTATTTCAACCGGGCGTTTGCGTACGGTAAGTATATGTGACGCACTTTTTCAATCTCTAGAAAACTCCTTTTGGAGCTCTTATGAATCATTCAGTAATACGAATATACAAGCTCGTAATCGTACTACTCATTCCATTATCGTCATGATATACATAAAAAGTTCATTGATTAATACTAATGTCCAATGCATTAGTGTTTTGAATGAGCTCCATTCATTTTATTCTCAGAGCTTTATACGTTATATGATAGTGTAAATGTGCTATATGACGTTTCATACTAGATGTGTAGGAAGAACTAGTGCGAGTTATTTAGTAGTTCTTTTTCCTCTGTTGTAATTCAATAGCATTCATGGACGTACGTGCAACCGTTCACATATTCCTAACGACTTGTTGGAACAAGAGTAATATTTCTCCTGGGAAATAATCATAGTGCGTTACTGTTGCTTGTGCGATATTTTACGGAGATGGCCTCACTGTCTCTGCCCCGTGTATTGCAGCAGAGAAAAACCAGCCTAGATTTGGAACGTGAACACTTTGAGAAGTTCCAGGTATACTCATTGGGAATTTTCCATATGCACGTCACTTTCTTTTCAATGGCTTTGTTTGTGAAGTCTTTCAGTGCCAGGATAATACATACTGTCATTTAGCACATCAGTGATGTAGTGTAAATTAATTTTTAGTCGCCTCAGTTATTCCTTGGTACTGGAAGGTTTTGTTTTTGTGATTTCCTAACACCTTTCTCTTATACGATACAGCTTTACAGGTAGTGCATGCAGGAGCCCTTTCACTAGAAGAATAAACTCTAACGTATTCCAAATAATTCTTTCTATTACAATCGTTTACACTCTGCTAACAATGCCACCTGTACTACTTGTCGAGAAGCAGCTTCAACAGCTGGTGAGTAACAAACTATTAACGCTTTCACGCTTACTGCTAATAAAAGTCACATAACGGCACAAATTTCTAATATCGATGTTCTAATCTTCCATATATTCTTTTGTGGACATGTCTTCAGTGCTTACTTTCATTTCCAGAGCATAAGCATCAGGAAAGCAGTAAATCCTACAGAGGAACCTGTTAAAGAGAAACATGTGCGCAGTATCCTTTACTATAAGACATCAGATTGTATGAACAGATGTCTCCATCATTATATTCTTTTTGCTTCTCTAATGGATTTACGTTCTCTAAAGTTGGTTGCTACACACATTTATTTAATATAAACAAATTTTGTAATCTTAGGGATAATTAGTTATCTCTTAAATATATATAGCAAACGAATCCTTAACTTTCAAACTGATTACCTTAACAATAAACAGGTACAATTATCGGCACGTTTCAAGAAAAAAGCGGAGCAACCTTTTGGATGTTCGTGTTGCGCCAGCCGCTGGAAGAAAATCGTATAGTAGCATGGAAATTCTGTCATGTTTTACACAAGGTTCTTCGCGAAGGCCATCCTCGAGTAATTCCGGATTCCCAAAGACATCGCGGTAGACTGGAGGACTTGGGGAAATTATGGCAGCATCTACGAGAGGGATATGGTCGCCTGATACAGCTCTATGTGCGATTGCTCATTACCAAATTAGATTTTCACAAACGCAATCCTCGCTTACCTGGGAACTTGCAAGCCACACCAGAGGAACTTGAAGCTATTGGAGAAAATGATATTAATGTGTAGTAAGCATTAAACCAAAATAGTCTATACCTGCATATTCTTTTTCAAATAATATAAACACTCTTTTCTATATACAGCTTTCAGATGTCCGTAGAGATGTTTGATTACATGGATGATATCTTAAATTTACAACGAGCAGGTACAATTCTGAGATATTGTTTCAAAATATAAATTCAATGCGTATTGTTCAGATGAAGTTTACATGAATACATGTTCAAGATAGTATCTATTAACCTTTTCGTAGTCTCTGTATTTATAGATACATTATATGCGAATGGGTTAATTTTTAATTATAAGCACACGATGCTTCATCTGTATCTTTGGAAACTTTCAGTTTTTGGCTCTTTGGGTCTGTCTCGTTCAAACTCGATGACCTCCTGTGGACAATGTCGGCTTGCACCGTTAATACCATGCATTCAGGATGCTTCCCAACTGTACGATTACTGTGTCAAAATTCTTTTCAAGCTTCACGGTGCCCTACCCGCCGATACCCTCGCAGGCCATCGTGATCGATTCTCCAAACAATTTCAGGAATTGAAAAGCTTCTACAACACGATCAAGCATATGCAATATTTTAAAAGTCTGATAACTATTCCATCGTTACCTGAGGTAAGATTTAAATTTGTCATGACTCACAATCATATCGCATTAATTCATTTTTCTCCATTGTCAATAAATGCTTCGAACAAAATAGTTATCATTTTTGTTTAACAATCTGCATAAAATGACATTCCAGAAACCGCCAAACTTTTTGATACAAGCTGAATTGCGAACTTATGTTACTCCCGTTGTGGTTTTACCACCAGAGGAACCAATGGATAACGAAGCTGCAGTTGATAGTCTTATTGACACTTCGGATACTATTTCATTACCCGGTGATCAATTAGATTCTGCGAGAAACGGTTCGATTTCTCCTGATGTATTGGCAGAGAGGTAAGATGCAATTGCATAATGGGACTGAAGCGTTATCTGAATGATAGAAACATTAAGTGAATGAATATTTTGCTTACAGAGACAGTTTGATTGAACATTTGCACCAAGAAAATGGCAGGCAGCGCGAGGAATTACATCACTTGCTTACCGATCATCAAAAAATTGTTGAGCAACTTCGTAATCGTATTTTGGAACTCGAAGCTGCACTTACGAACAAGGTAAGCATTTATACAGGAAACACTTTAATAAATTGTATTACAATCGTGTAATAATATGTTGATTTTGCGAATGAACTTGTATAAAATAAATGTTTACTGCTTTAGGGAAGTGAAATCGTTCATGAAAAACAGCTGAATCAAGAGCTGCTGAAGCATAAAACCGAGTTATTGGGAAAATTCCATGAGATTCAAGGTTACTATAACTTTCAATCCACTAACAAGATATAATTTTTATCAAATCAGATTGTATATTCCAATGATTTTTCTATCGTTGCAGGCAAACATAAAACCGTGGAAGAGAAGTTTCAAAAGCTTAAAGAAGTTTATTCGAAACTACGCGAAGAACATATAACTCTGATTAGAAAGGTGAGTAAAATTATTATAAACCAGTGCCAATTTATTACTGGAATATATAAATATTTAACTTTCACATGAAAGAAAGCAGATGTGGATAAACAATTGGGCGGAATGAAAATTGTCCAAGAGCAGTCAGAAAGACGTACTCAGGAAGCGGAGCAGCGTCTTCAGGAACTGGTTCAGGGTCAAGCGACGGTAGAGCAAGAAGCTCAACGAGTAGCACAAGCACGTGCGGATTTGGATGACGTCAGGAAGCAATTTGATGCAGCTAAAACTGAAAATTTGGTTGGCACAATCGTACATACGATCACACCGAACAAAGATGAATAAACAATTTTATACGAATATTTGATTTACAGGCGCTGATTGCAAAAATCGATTTTATAGTATCCGAAAAGGCAGTAGTAGAAGGTGATTTGCATGATTTACTGGCACAAAAAGAAGAGTTGGATACAAGAATAGAAGAGTTACGAGTCGAATCCGAAAGATCAAGAAATCAATTGAAAACTGATACAGAAGCGGCTCTCTATGAATTACTGCGTACGTATTATCCTGAGTAGATCTAAATAAAAGAAAATAAATGTTTATAATAATTTAATACAAAACCGAAATTTTGTTTCTTAGTAAATTGCATCTCCGAGGCCGAGAGTATTTTACAAAATGCAATACACGCCATCGATAATCCTGCGATATCTGCTGTTACGTGTACTCCAGATTATTTACGTAGCCAAGTCGAACCCACTGTTCAAGCCTTAGAATTCTTGGATACCACATATGCAAATTACGTGACTGATACCACTCAGAGGGGACCACTGATTCGCAGTATCATTCACGCAGCGTATATTCTTGGCGTCTACTTGATACATGCTAAATCTACATCGAATGCATCTACAGATATTGCGCTTGGTGACAGTGAGTAATAAATAAATAAGACGACCTACAGTTTTCCTTAGAAGAATCTACTACCCGCGATTGTGTAATTCAGGACTGGCAGACGAATGCAAGCAGGCTGGTTCCCAGGGATTAATGATGTTGAGCTACATCAAAGAGAAATCACCAAGTGCTCACGATCAGCTTGTGATTGTAAAAGATCACATTACAAAGATCACAACCCTAGCAGATTCCCTGTCCAATACACAGGGAAATGCAGAAGTAATCGGCGACCTGGTGGAGAATGAACTTTTGAGTATGGACAAAGCCATAGAAGAGGCAGCCAATAGAATACAGGCATGTTAAAAATGGAAAATATTATAATCAAGAAATTGTACGACATTATTTGATTAACGATTGATTCTCCTTTAGGAAATGTTAACTAAATCACGAGCTGCGGATTCCGGACTGAAATTAGAGGTGAATGGTAAAATTTTGGATTCTTGTACTGAACTGATGAAACGCATACGAATGCTCGTGAAGAAATCTCGACTGTTACAGTCTGAGATTGTGGCCCAAGGAAAGGTAACGTTAGGATCGTAACCGTAACTGGGTTCAGTGGCCTGTAAGTTTATTGATTTTTATTTCTTCCTTTTTCTCCCTCGTATCTGATTGACCGATCAGGGCACAGCTTCCGCTACGGAATTTTACAAGAGAAACCACCAATGGTCCGAAGGCTTGATATCTGCCGCGAAGGCGATAGCAATGGGAGCAAACTTTTTATTGTGAGTAGATAAAATATTTGCCCGTACGTTCACGCACGTAGACAATTTACTTGGAGCAAATTGACATATACCGTTTGTATACTGTTGGTAATAATAGAGAGGCAGCCGACAAAGTCGTATCAGGCAATGGCAAGTTCGAGCAACTTGTCGTCGCATCCCAAGGAATTGCAGCTTCCACTGCACAATTGGTAGTTGCCAGTCGAGTCAAGGCTGAGAGAAATAGCAATAATTTGGCTGCACTTTCCGAAGCTTCCAGAGAAGTTACCCAGGCGACGGGTAGCGTTGTTGCCACTGCTAAGAGTTGTAGTCAGCTTGTTGAGGATACCGGTAAATGGATCATTGCCCCTCGTGAAGAACGAGAATAACTGCAGATTTATTTATCTCTTTTATTTATATTCACAGAGGACTTGGATATGTCTGGGCTCAGTTTGCACCAAGCTAAGAGATTGGAAATGGAAGCCCAAGTTCGTGTGTTGGAACTTGAGCAAGCATTGGAAACTGAACGATTACGTTTATCAGCGTTGCGTCGTCGTCATTATCAGATGGCTGATGAGAGCCAAGGTTAAGTAATTAGATAAATAATATAACGACAGTAGTCTAGTAACGATTTGAAAGAAATAATGATGCTGGCAAATTAATGAAACTATTATATAATATTTAGTATTTAGTTTGCTTTTATATATATATGCCCTCTATTAGGGACAAAAAGTTTTTAATATTTACAGAGATATACATCAATTCTCTCTATCTTCTTGCTCTCATGCATGCTTTAAAATAATGCAAAACACTTTTAACGAACGACGTTCTCAGACCTGTAGATTTTCAAATTGGGTCAATTCGCATGAACGTGTGGCGAAGTCATAAAATCAAAACTATAAATGCATGAAAGGCCGCGCGTGTCGTTAAGCGAGTTTGCTGAACTGTCAAAAAAAGAAATAGAAAATGTAGCGTTCTTGGACGAAGAAAGGAACAAAAAATGAATGTAATATCCGATGTCTTCTTACCTTGAGATTCGTCATGACGAGACGTGCGGTGCTATTCGCGAAATCGTTTTAATTAAGATAAATCATTATATTGTTAAGCAATTTGTAACGTGTAAAACGAGACTTATTTTATATACTGATACATGTAATATTTATTCATTATAATTACGTCGTTCAGCTCGAATGCCGAAACCTCATTTTTTTCCAAAGTATTCAGATTTTTATCATTCAATTGTACAAGTTGTTATTAAAATTTACTATAATGGACAGAAGTTGTACTATCGTTCCTTTTCTCTAACGCTTATGTATCTTCTCTCGTTATTACCTGTTCGACAATAATCTTCATTTTCCTGCGGACGGTTGATAAGATCAGTGGTACTCTGATGAGATTCTTTCAATTGCACTTGCACTTGCACAACAACAATAATTCATATTCTCTTTTGTCCTTTGTATGCCTTCCTCTTGGAACGGTACATCAGCAGTTCTAGCTTGCGCCCGTTATTGTAATATATTTACATAATCCTTTTATTCGAACATGTCACGATACATCTTAATAATCGTTAATAACTGGGTTACACATTTGTAAAGAGAACGCTTCGTCGTCATCCACGCGAGGTTTCATTGTGAATTTTACGAATGGTGTGCGTAATATTCTTCTTGAAAATTGAAATTTATGAGAAAATATGAAAGAAGTGGTTACAGAGAATTTTACGAAAATCGATAATATAGAAGAAACGAAAGACCTAGGAGAGTCCAATTTACGAGATAAAAGTAAGAGAGATATTGCGCGCGTATTAAAGCTAAGAACGAGAAAATAGTATCTTTTTTTTTTTCCTTTCTTTTTGTAAATATATCCTTGGCGGCAGTCGACATTTACATTATTTACATAATTCGTACAATTCGAACGTTGAAAAGAAAGGAAAGATAATTCGTTCGTCAAGAAACTTTGCCATTTATAGTGGAATGCTGTACGGCTCTATGATCCTATTTCTTTGTTTCATTTTTTTTTAAATTTTCTTGTATTCTTTATATATTTTTTGGTTTTCATCTGTCTCCGTCGGAAATAAAGAAAATAAGATCCTTCGTCAAACGGACGAAGAAACGAGCCGCGATGCTTCGCAATGCAGTTCTCCACATTTCAATATATAATTGTACTCTGTTATATATAATAGCTATCATCGGTTTAAGTCATTAATAATTGGCAGGAGTTCTTCTCCCAATTAACCTTCAGAGAGACAGAAAATCTAATACCGTAAATTTACACGCGAATACACACACCCCCCACACACGCCGTTCCATCCATCACATGCATCCATAGATACACAATTGCGCGCACAACCACCCGATCTCCCACTTGCAAATACGTACACAGACGACGTACACACGTGTTATCGCTTTGATAGGCGAAGAGCAAAAAAATATTTTCAAGATAAAATCGTACTCTGCAACAGACTATGTACACTTCCTTTCTACCGTTAAATTTCTATGTAAGATAGCGTCGTACTAATTTAACATCTAGTTACACACTCGCAGTAACGTCCACTCCATTTAAAACCGTATGTCCACTTGTGAGTTTATTATCACGACATACTCATCGTCCTCCAGCAAAACAATTAATCAATCAATCCATCAATCAATTAATTAATCAATCAATCCGTCTTCGCACCGAGAGTCCGTTACGTGAGATGTCAAACCTTGTCTAGTAATATTATAAAGCGAAGATATCCACCAATGTAGATCCTCGCCCAGAATCCCCTGCTTATCCTTCATTTAAAATTTCGAGTAAAAGTCGTTTCAAGCTATCCAGACCCGTAAGAAAGCCACAATCAGGACCCTGGTGTATAGTGGAGTTGGAGTTAGACGGAACGGCAGAGCCAGTACGGCTGAAGGTCGTATGCGCGAAGTCAATCATGCGGATATCAACCTTAGAATCCTGATTATCGTTCGCCTTACGATCATCCTTGACACGCAGCCTCTTAGAGACAGTTGCGCATTCATCGTCGTCGTCGTCGTCGTCCTCGTCTTCGTCCTCCTGAGTGCGTTCTTCGTCCTCGTAGAGACGTAGCCGATGCCTATGTCGATTCCTCTTCAATGCGCAATCCGAGCTCATGTCCAGGTCGGAACTTGTATCCTCAGAACTTCCTACCGCGTGCTGCCCGCAGCAATATTCATCACCACTGCTGCTACTGTACAGCATCCAGTTATCATACTGCGGCGTTTGAACAACGGTGCTTATCATTCCGGACGGTGGATCCATGAAGACGGTCTCTTCGTTTATCGGATAGAAACCCGTGGCGTTCTTGGCCCCACGTGCAGCAGCTTCCCCGAATCCACGATGAAGTGACGCTCGACTGACTTCCTCGTGACTGGACATATTGTAATCCGCCGAATTGTTACTTGTATCCGCGTCGTAACAAGTGTCGGAAGTGTGGGCTATGTTTTCCATGTAACTCAGGTCGGCGGACTCGTCCTCGACACGTAACGGAGCAGCGTGACCGTGGCCTGAATAATCGTCGATCTGGTATCCCTCGTAGACAACCAGCAAGGAGCTGAGTAAGAAAAGAAACAAAAAACATTATTGTTACTCTCGACTTAGCTGTGATTGTGAATTGTACTTTAGTTTTTAATACTTTTTTTTCATATAAACCCGCCAGTGTCTTTTCAATGAATTGTCAATCAAGAATTCATTCACTCACCAGGAATAGAATCGGTAGCTGCTCTGTCTCTCGATGGCGCGTCGCAATTGCTCCAGTCTGGAAATTACTCGCTGAATGACCATGGTTCTCAAACAGAAACCATTATGAAAGAATCGATAAAGGGCGGCCTTGAAGCCTTCCTCATTCAATTCTCTTCCCCAATATTTGTCCCTCTTAACGTAGTGATCCGTGTCCGCTTGGTAAACCTGACGAAAACACAACAATTACATATAATCTTGCCTTGACTATTGTCATTCAAGGTCCAAACATTGCGAGGGACCCTGAAAAATTATAAATAAGTACCTGCATTCCGCAAAGTCTCACGCCCAGAGAGGCCGAGGTGCTCGCGGCACACTTTGCTATTTGTTTGTTTCGTTTTTCTGCAGACGCGTCGTCTCCGTGCTGTCGCGTTCCCATTTTTAGGTCCAGTATGCAAGGATGCGTATACTGAGAGGTTATGTTCTCCAGCATCAGAAAATCTATGATACTGGTTAAGGAAACGTAAAGACACCAGAGTACAATTATTCATCGCCAATTCTATTTTCATCAGAAATAAAATCTTCCTTTCACTGACCGATTTCACTCCTTGCCCATACGTTGCGTCACATTAACGCAGAAGAGACAGGATCCCAGGAACTTTCAAACTTTCCGTTACCTGCCGTTTCACTCACATTTAAAACTTCTATGTCTCTTCCAAAGTACTCACCCTGTATGACTTGTACGAAAATTTGCAATTGTAACTCAACTCGGGTAACGTCCATGTTAAGTTGTCTCATGGATTCAAATGTAAAAAAAGGATACATTGCTTATTGGCCGCACTGTCCAAATGACTTCCAGGTTTGAGTACGTCGACGGAACTATTGTTACGATGTATCCTCATCCTGATAGAGAAAGTAATTATTAAGAAAATTATATATACAAAAGTGATTCAGGATAATTCATGAGTCTCTGTACAGCGAAACGGATAAAATGACTGTGGAATACTTGGTATAATTTATTTCATGGGTATTTTTCCATATACATTGCCACCTAGAGTATCGAGCTAGCTTTCTCGGAATAGGCTTAACTACAGAGAGACAAGTAAGTAAGTAAATAAGTAAGTAGATAGCTGAATAGATAACGGAAACAATAACGGCGGGATATTTAAAGTCAAAGGAGATAAATGAAAAGAGAGAAAAATTTTAAAAAAAGAGAATATTGAAATCGTACCGTCCAGAAGGTGGATCGCAAAATTACATTTGCGAAAAGCCATAATCCAGCGTATAGGTATTATTTCCACGTGTTCGGGGGGAGTATGGCTGGTGCACCTACGTGAAACTATCGAACGATGTGTAGACTTGAGTAAATATGAAATATCTTTACCTGAGTACGTCGTCGCGTTTGCGTTTAGTAGAACTTTTTCCCTGACGTGGTGTTTCCTGATCTCTGAAGCTGGGGCTGTATCGTTTATCGAGGGTAACTTCGCCACTGCTCGAAGCCTGCATTACTCCTGAAACATCAGCATAGCCATAAGCCTGGATATCCAAGAGTTCCCCTAGAGGGTGCTCGTCGTGTATCAATAGGTACTCTTGTTCATTCCGATCGGCACAACACTGATCGGTTACTAAGTAAATACGTATGTGTGTATATATATATATTTCAAATCAATATATATATATATTAATTTTTTAAATTTGTTATCACATTCATTCGTTCTTTTATTAAGTGCTCGTTTCAAAGTGCTCCGCCGCGCTTCGGTCGATCCCGTGGCCGTCATGGCGACGGCGACGTCTGACGTCGACCGAAGCGCCGTGGCGAGTCCGTCGATTTTTCATATATACGGCGGAATTATATTGGTGATCAGCAACAGAATACAAACCCCGAGCATTGGCCAAGGAGAAGCAAATGGAATGTGTTCAGGGCACTAGTGGGTCTGCGAGCAGGCCATGCCTCGATTCCCAGACACGAATCCTTGTGACTATTGGCTCTGGGGATACTTAAAAGAAAAGGTTTCTTGCTAGACATATTCGTCGTTGCTAGAGAGTAACGCGCTCTAAAGCAAAAACAAAAAAAAAACAACAACCAAATTACGAAGACCGGCCGGCTGGAAAAAAATTACCATTTTTAAGATCCTTAACAACGATGTGATCTTCCTTTTTATCATTACATTACTCTCTTTATTTTTTTTCTCTCTCTCTAGTTGTACAATTAAAAGCTTGTAACCACATTAGCCGGATATCCTTCAGAATTTAACTTTCCGTTAGGAGATTCAATGGAGATGTATTAACAATAAATTGATCAATTCAGCTTCCACATTGTCATCCTTAGTTACTCAGCCGGGTACCCCGTCGCCTGGAGACACCAAGGAACTCTAAAAGATATCCAGCTGTTACGGTACACGCTTAATGTTAATAAATATCGCCCACCAATACGCGAAACGCAAAGAATAAAAATTATAATCGCACGTTGTTTCTATCAATTGTTGGAATCGGAAGGCTTCGAGATCTCGAAACGTCACATACATAATGAATTAGTTTGAATAAACAAAATATCATACTTAACTTAGACATCATTGACGTCATTTGCCATGGAGCATCATTTCTCTCTTTCTTTCTTAAGCTTTTCCTTTCTCTCTCTCTCTCTCTCTCTTTCTCTCTTTCTTTCATTCATTTACATTTCTTTTATCCATGCGCGAGGAACACAACACCCAGCGACAGCACGAAACATACGTAAACAGTAACGTTTGCGCGCTTTTGAAAAATGTAACGCGCGGACACAGTGTAACGACAATGCGAAAGCTCGTTGCTGTTTTTTGAGGTTAAAAAAAAGCACGCGCGACGATACTTAATACTAGGAACTGTAATTGTATTCTATGGAGTCTATGTTTTTCTAATACAGCATTGTATTATTTTTTTTTCTTTTTATATCATTTATAGCATTTTCTTTTCTTTTTATCAGTTTATTTTACTTGCGCAACTGCACCGTGGTCAGGATTCGCTTACCTTTGAATTTGGGGACAAACATTTGTATATCTTGAGGAATGTTTCGGTAGAAATCGAGCTCTCGGCGATTCAGTGGCTTGCAAATGGTGTTCTGGTTGAGGAGGAGTAGACGCGTGTGACCGCCGACCTATGGGATGAACTTTGCGTTACATATAAAATCCAGATATAGCCAGATAAAACTATGACCACCAATTTACGAGATATGACTAACTCAGGCGATGATAGCGTTTCCTTATTATCTTACGGATATCAAAATATATTTATATTTATCAGCAGACAATCAGCTGTATAGGTTATTCTTAATGATTCTTGATGTAATCTATACTTTATTAAAAATATAAGTCATTCGTCTAATTACTTGCAGTAGATTGGCTGATTATTAGGAATAAATATTTAATCGATAAATATAGTACTTTGGTAATAAACGGGCTAACGTTCGTGAAAAGATTAAATAAAAATAAAAAAAAAAAGGAAAAACTTAAAGCGAAAAAATTAAACAATCAATTTCGAAAGTCAACGCCAGTTTCATTGAGGTGTTTTTAAATAAATGAAAAATAAACATAATTGTAATAAATCAGATTTTTGTTTGATGTCGACATATAAAAAAACATCTCGTTCAATTTGCAGACAAGTAAGCACCAACGATAATGTACTGATCCGTGAAATTCGTGAATGATAAAAACAATGCGACGCGGGTCAAAGTAAATTCGCATAAAATCAAGCCAGGCTAATTAACGGGATAAAATTAATTGTGTCGATCGAAAAACATTAGGGAACGGCGTGACATAATAAAGGAGATAGTGTTATCGTGTGCCCGGGCTCATTCACGAAGACGAAAATTAAGATTAAAAACAAAGAGGTTGTGACGGATGACGGAATAATGTGCGAAGTAGCATAAAGAAGCAGCGTAAAAGGCGCCTCACGACGTCTCCTCTGTCGCGTGAGCGTCTTGGTTCTCTCATGTCGTAAAATTAGGACACGCAACAAAACTTTCCCACATGCGTTAGTCATGCATCGAGAAAGGGCTCACCTGATTGTTAAGAGGATGAAGTGCGACTTCCTCGTCATGATCCTGGAGGAAGGTGGATGTAGAGACGGGGGATGCGTTGCTGGTGCTGCGGCACTGTTGTTCAGTCTCTCCCATACCCCAGGCACTCGTCAGGTATACCATTCCCGCGTACTCGTATATTAAAAGAAAAAGACAGCGACCCGGAGCGTCGTTTCTTGATGGAGGCAGCTTTCACGAGAGAATGGCTTTGGTACTACTACTCCTTCACGTCGCTGTCCTCGTCGTCGTCGTCGACCTTGTTATTGTTGTTATCGTCGTCTTCGTCGTTGTGGATACTGTTCAACTTCCTTCAACCCTGGATCACCCTGGCTTGCTTGCTCTGTCGAATTTACCGTGCTGATGGGGTTCTGGTACCGAACTGTTCTCCTTATCTTGGGGAGTTTCGCACGGACTGTTTCATAGCGTTACAGGAATACACAGTTATCGCATCAGCTGTCGACCTGGTGGGGATACTCAATTGAAAGGAAACTTACACCAAGGATAGAACGGCTCTCCGAATAATACGTTAGGTTAGAAGCGAGCTCTGGAATATGCTTGAAGATGGCGTTTGATTCGTGTTGTAACCGTTAGGAGGAGCTACCTTTTATGAATGATGTATAATAGGTAATAAAAAGCAAATAGATGTTGGAAGACGTAAGAGAAACTAAAATTCCTTTGCACGGGCAACGAGAAAGATTGTTGAGACACGAGATTAAGAAAACTGTCGAAATTATGTTTCTGACGTGCTAACAAGTTTGCGACATCTGCTGGCGCTATTTGGAATTTCGACTGTGAACGATAATTCTGGAAATTCCAGTATGCTTATGCAACCTGTCACCATTTTGTGTATGCGGCTTTGCTAGTGGTGCAGGCGCTTTGTAAGGTGATTCAAATAGAATGCTAGAAGATGGCGGTAGTTATTCGGTTAAGAAGAATTACAAGAGATGGCGGTAGCTTAGGACACCATAACTGTGCTGAAAAATTTTCTATTTTTTTGCGGTACAGTTATAACATTTGTACTGCTATTATTGCTTATAAAATATTGCGGATTTAATATTATGTAACTACTTTCTTCTTTGTGCATAGGATGTTCATTGGTTTTCTCTATCCGACGTTTTTGTGCTACATACGATCAGCCCACACTCCTCCATTGAGATTACTGTATAACGATCTGTCAAGTCGTACCTGCTGTGACCAATATCTTGTATTTACTTTAAAATATTGTTAAAGGAAGTAATTGTTTAAGAAATGGCTGATCCAAAGTACGCTGATCTTCCTGGCATTGTGAGTAGTACTTGAGTTCATGGTAGTTGAAAGATGTACTGTTATAACAAACCCTAATTGAAGTATTGACTCATCAACCTGCACCACATATATGCACTAATTTGGCTTTGGCTTCCTGTGATTGTAATTTTGAATTTACAGGCTTATGATCAAGTTGATGTTTATGAAACGACTGATCTACCAGAATCACAGCAGTTTGAAATTTATTCTGAGGTACGTACTGTATTAATGATATATGCTATATTGTGTTGTATGAATATTTTCTTCCTTTCAGGATGAAACTGATTCCATTGAGCGACTACATATTAGTGCTACAGAAGCTTTTAATAAGTTTAAGAGCAAAAATCTTGTAGGTGCTGGAGTTGATTTTTCTGATAGAATATCTAGGAAACCTAGGACAGGGTATAATTCGGTGTAAGAGCAATAGAATATTGTTCAATTTTCTTTTTTTTTACCAAAATAAATTATACATCATTAAGTAATGATTCTAGGTTTGTTGAATGGGAACTTCGTGGTGAAAATGAAAAGGAAACACCATTACAAAAATACCATCGCTTACAATGTGAAGTTCAAGAATTAATAGCAGAGGCAAATAAACTTAAGGTATGCATTTGACATTTTCTAATGCATAAATTTCATCTATTAATATTTTTTTTTTATAAATTAGGAAATGGCTAAGGATGATGAACAATCTGAATCTGCTGGTCAGATTATTTCCAAGGTTGAGCAAATAAATAAGCAATTGGATAATCTTAAGTTGGAAGAGCATTTTGGATCTGATCTCATAACTGCACTCGTGGATCCTCAGGGGACACGTCTCAAGTATTACAATCTCATTCTTTCATATTACACTAATTTAAAATAACACTCTGCCTCACAAGTATATGTACTTTTCAGACAACTAGTCTCTCAAATTGAACAGTTTAAAGATACTGGTGCCATTGATGATGAAGATAAACCAAAAGGAGATCAATCTTCGAAAGGCGAAGTAGGGGAATTAAACGTACTTAAATATCAAATGCGCTATCTTCCTGAGAAAGCAAGATTTCAGGAAGTAGCACGACTCTCTCATCTTGAGCAGAGACTAGGACGGTTGGAAAACGTCATAGGAGTTAATGATGATAAACTTGCAAGACTGGCTCAGGTAAGCATTCGTATAAATTAAGAATATGGTATTATTGCCATTAAAATATCAATATTTATACAGACGATCAAGAGTCAAGGTGTAATGGAATCGGTACAGCAACTCAGTGCAAAAGCTTCTCTATTGGATATCAGTCAATTAGATGCTGTAGAACGGAGATTAGCTGCCCTAGTCCATACAATGGATACCATTGCAGAAAAACGAGCTGCTACGCTTCAGGATACTGAAAGGGAACAAAAAATTTCAGAGATTTACAAAGTAGTGAACAAAACCGAAGCAGCTTCTGAAATTTTACCACAAATTGTAAGCCGTATGCTAACTCTGAGTAATGTTCACGCGCAAGGTTGGTAAATGTTTATAAAAACATTGGACATCTTTTACTAAAGAATGACATACTATGAGAAATTTATGCATTTACAGCTGCCCAGTTTGCCAAGTCATTAACCCAACTGGAAGAATTGCAATCACGAATATCTGACGGATTGGATAGTAACAAATCACTCTTGAAAGGAGTTCAAGAAAGTTTTGCAGAGAACTTGGAGATCATTAAGAATAATATAACAGCTTTGGATGAACGTGTCAAGAAACTCACAAAATAATTCATAAAATATTTTAAAGTAGCACAAAGGGATTAAAGGTATTCTAGTGTATATTATATATCATGATTGCGTGCAAGCTTAAGTAATTTACTCCTTTATGTATTTAAACAATAATGTACTGCTAATATTAAGCTTTGAGATCAGTTTCTAAGGCTAGTTATAATTCATTTGTAACACAGTCAAAAGAAATGTGTGATCACAATAAATGATAACATATTTTCTTTCGCATACACACAGACTCAAAATATTATACTCATATTCCTGTCTATACATAATATCTGAGTTGCATAAAAAAAAACAGAAAGGAGTATGGATCTATGGTGAGAGTGGAAGTACAAATAACACAGTTTACCTGATTTTAGAGATCTTTATTTAAAAGCACTTAGAATCGCAACTTCTGGAAGAACCATTTGTTCTTGCCCGATTTGTACCTGAAACATTAGAAAGAAAACTGTTACCATTTCTGTTTTTTAAAAATCATAACACAAATATGTTTATCAAACAAAGATATTACCTTTCCTCAAACTTGACGCGGGTTTGGAATCGAACCTTCTTCCGCTTCATAGGGTCTTTAAGGTCTTTTGATTGTACCTTATCCCAGGGTAGGTCAACGGTGTATCGGGTGGGCATGAGGTGATTGTAGTTTAAGACCTATAAGATCAACGAATAAAAATAAACAGAATGAAAAAGCCAATTACAGAGTATATCGAATTAATTAACTCACTTTGACAAAGGGCTTGATCTTCGAACGTTTGTGCAATTTGCCCTTTCCCATGCGTTTGTGCACCTTACGTGGGTAGCGGTCAATCCCAGCAACCAGTGCATGTCCGTATTGTTTCTCAGACGTACCATCGTCAAAGTTTTTTATGACGATAGCTTTGCGTCCTGCGTACCGGCCACTGAGGACCAGCACGACTTTCCCCGACTTCATAATCTTCACCATCTTGGCTGGTGACTGAAACATAAGTTGTTTTGTAATGAAAAATATGATAAAGATAGTCAGAGTTATAAAGACCGGAGTTTGTTTAACATCGTACAAAAATTTCACGAGCACATACAATGAAAAGGAAACAAAATAAAAACAGAAAGAAACATATTCTATTATAATACGTCTTAAATAATCCAAATTATTAAACGAAACGCTATTCAAAAAAAGACAGTAGACGCATGACACCGTAGTAAACAGTATCACGACGAAGCTTGAGGTTATTTCGGTAAACTTTCTTAAACAATCCTCAGGATCAAGAATTTCTGGTACAGGGATATAATCCATATTTATTCAATAAAACCTACAGTCTATATTCACATAAACTATTTCCCGTTTACTCGATGCTTATGGATAACAATATGCACAATTCGTGGAGGCAACTTACGCAGGTTCGCAAACCGGAAAAAAAGAACCTAACCTCACTCTCTGTTACGATTGCTTCTGGAATATTACCAGAAATCGCCACGAGATAGCGCTTCGGACATTTCCGGATTGTGCGCAACAAGTTGCGCAAATGCAATAAAGGTGAATACACACAATTTATGTTTCCTTAAATTCTCACCTTATGGCACTACGATCGTTAGCCCATGACGTTATCACCTTAAACTACAGTGACATCATATTCCTAATAATTAAGGTATGTAAGGGTCGATCTGACTAAAGTTAACTAAGAGTTATCTACAAAAATTAGCCAATCAAATGCCCGTGTTCCACAAATTTCCGGATATATTCAGGAAATACCGGTATCCGATTGGTTAATCTCGCCAGAGAATGCATATGATTCCTGAATTAATAAATACGTATATACATTCGTAGACGGTTAATTCAAACTATTGCACCACCTGAAAAAAATGTTGGCTATTTGATTCCTATTAATTCCCATGGTGAACCAAATTCAGCAGGCGCAATAGTCTCAATAGCCGTATATAACTATATATACACATATACACATGCAAAGACAGAACACTAAGCTGGTGCTGCCCGGCCGTGAGTACCTGTCAGAAACTCAACCGAGGAAGATGTGCTCAATGTCGGTGTCCGCTTTTTACCTGAACGTACCAGCAGTACGATCACATCTTCGACTTGGCGGAAGGAAACTGCTGCGTTTCTATCAGCAAAAATGCTCCAAGCCATACTTGGAGCACGGCACCACACAGAAGAATCATTTTCACGGTCAGGAACACTCCAGAAGATATATTTCCACGAATGTAACGATGTCTTCTGTCAAAGACTCTGGAAGTGCTGGCATTTTGTCTAAGCAGGGGGCCAAGGAACTTGCGATTAGACTTACCACCGAGGAGCGTGAAGTACTCATAATAGCATTGCAGGAATGCCAGTCACAGCAGACCAAAACAGAGTACGAAGGTAACGTTGAATCCAGATCACATTGTTTTTTATGTTCATTTTATTTAAAACTTCATATTGTAGACAGTGCAGTGTAGAATACACCTGTAAATTTGAACGGGACAAGTGTTAAAACCCGACTTAGTTGGAGGTTCTTGTGTAATTATTAATATATCTTTTTAAAATAATTAATATAAATGATTAACTGTTCGATCTCGCCTTCGCCCGGGTACATGGGGAGTATCTTTACATCTACACGAAACTCATTATCAAAAACTAATAAAAAATGCAATTAAGCGTAATAACGAATGTGACATGTTTTCTAAATTTATTTTTGTTTATTACTCCACTTCTAAATGTCATGCGATGAAATATGGATAGCAATAATGCTGAATTTATGTAGGAAAAAATGCCATTTTAATTCTTTCAGTAATTTCGAAGTCTATCGCGAATAAATGGACAGACAGCATAGTATTCACTTTATGAATATATACATAAAATATAACTTTTTTCGGTATCAATATTAAAACGTTTGCGTGTTATCACAACGTGTTAGATTTTTCTCCCGTTAATATAAAACGAAAATCAATTCGTTTTCACAGAAGTTAAAGCTGAAATAATGTTTTATTCGATTTTCAGCTTTATATATAAGCGAATGAAATATTTAGCGAATGATATTCTGATTTGTAATACTATTCGTACAGGTCAATTAGCGGCATTTCGATGGCGGAGTAAATTTGGCCGACCAGCCAGAGTACCATCCCTTGGAGATGTGGATCCTACAGGAAGCTATTGCGCCGTCCCGGACGATTGGCTTCTACGAAAGTACGGTACGAGCTGCCAAAAGCCTTGGAGCCAAACCAGAATTTTCCATCACCTTATATATACATAGGAAGACCTGGAAATGTATCATTAAAAAAACGAAATTGACTCTCCACCGCTTCATCTTTTCTCACTCTTATTTATCTTTGCCCTTGGCTCTTGGATACTTTTAATTTCTTCTCTATGCGATTCTTGATAATCTATCTAAGTCAATTTTACATTTCTCTGCTTTACCTCTATGTCACGGATGATATAATGTGTAAGTTCTTTGACTTTCATTTACTTTCTTTCAAATAGAGTTTAATAATAGAATAATGAAGCTTTGAATGCACGTTAATGACTCCAAAGGATTCATGCAATGCCGATGACACTGAAAATGGATTTTTAGATATTCTGATTTAATTATTCTAGTTTATGTTTTGATGTATTTTCTAATCTTAGTACTTGTAGACAGATCACTTTTGGGTTTCTGTAAACAAGATCTTATATTAAGCCTTGCAATGGTAGATTATAAGTAATCAGTCTTATCCAAAATGGTTAGAGGCATGAGACTTGATTTTTTATCACTGATATAACTGTAAATCATTAACGTGCATGAAGACTATAGTATTTTCACGTTTAATTTTTATGGATACTTGCAAAAAGTTATAGTGTCTCTTACCTTTCAGTTGAAACAGTTCCACAACCGACACGTAATGACTTGATACGAGGTGAGTACACGATCATCGCTGTTAAAAAATTTCCACGTATATAATGTTGTCGATTCTTGTCCTGTAGTATCACTAGCAAATGCAATTCCATTCATTGGTTTTGGCTTCCTCGACAATTCCATCATGATTATTGCCGTAGGTATTTGAATAGTAGTACATTTATATAAAATATCTCATAAAGGTTTTCAACCTACAAATTATTTACAGGGTGATCAAATCGAATCAAGTTTGGGAGCCTTTATAACACTATCCACAATGGCAGCAGCAGCTTTTGGTAATACAATTTCTGATATCCTGGGTATTGGATCTGCCTTCTACGTGGAAATGCTCGCACAGAGGATTGGATTTCAGCCACCAAAATTGACACCTATACAATTGGACCTGCCAAAGTCGCGACGTGCTGCCAATCTGGTAAAATTTTATTGCTACGCATTCTCTTCTTTTTGGAAAATAAATCTTTTCGCTAAGTATTGTAATATCATTTTATAGGGCCGAGTACTGGGTGTAACTCTTGGCTGTTTACTGGGTATGACACCACTACTTATTCTTCACCAGGATAGTAAGGACAAAGATAAGGACTCCCACGATTCTGAGGACAAGAAATAAGACAGTAATACTATTTTATCTTTGTACAAGGAAGATCAGCCGATCGTCTACCTTGTGATAAAAAATGTCAACGTTTGAAATTAAACTAAAGCAATTAAATGTGGCCGTAAATATGTGTATAGATGTACTATTTCGATGTATGTATGTATATAGGCTTCCGATATTAAACTGTTATTTTACCGTCGATACTTTTATACTTACTGAATATCCAGGTTGACTTAAATCATTCTCGGGTACTCTTGAATCATGTATCACATGTTTAAGTAGTAGACTCGCTTTTATTGGAAAAATTATTCCGTTGCTTTTTATAGCGCTCGGTACAAAAAATATATTTTCATGTATGAATGAGTGTAATCTTGATATTATCAATGTAGGATTGTGAAAGCGTTATGCTAGATGCACAGTGCGTGCAGGCGGGATTAGTGACTATGTCCGAGAGAAATTTTTGTTACGTAATTTGCATAATACCTCCAGTCCTTTGAAGGGTAATTCAACTCTAAACCAAGGGTTTCCTTCCAGTCGATAATTAGGTCTACAGCATTTTGAACAGGGTTATCGTCATTATATGGTGATTGTTCCATAAAGGCACTGGTTATATCTGATAATTCCTTTCCATCAAAGTCTATGTCGTTTTGAAAGGTTGAGTATTTTGGGAGCCAGGTCATTATTGAACTTAACCACCACTCCCATCCAATGTTTTCGGTTCCGTTAACTCTCTCCAAATCACTACAAGGATTATGAATTTCTGTGCAGGTGAATAAATCTGTTACGTTCACTTGTGTAAACTCAGCTTGATCATCTGTCATCTTGTTTTCTGGAATGATGATTTGGTTGTTTGCCACTAGCTCAGACTGCACGACACTTTGACTAGGAGCAAGTAAAATGGTGCCAGGTAGGTGACTTGCCACCAAAGCCGAACCAAACAGTGTAACTACTCCTGCTGCATAGGTTGCCAAACAAACCGAAGACACACTGACCAGGGTATGGATGACTGTTGCAAGGCAAGCTGAATCCATTAAATGAGTAAGCTCTGTGTAAGAGAACCAACCTCTTTTACGAGCTTCTTTATATGCCACATCTTTTTCTAGTTTTTGTAGACGTTCCCAAAAATCCTGATCAGCAATAAATACTGCCCAATCCTATGCAACAAACGATTTTTGTTTATAAATATTAAAATGATAATGAATAGTTGAAATTATATTTACAATGGCATTGAGGAATTCCTTTTCCAATCGATTAATCTGTGGTACAGTCAGGTCTCCAGAGCGTGCCCACTCATTATTAAATACCTCATCCTCCTCTCCATCATCATGCAAAAACTTGCTGGCTACCATCTGTCCATGAACATAATTTATGCTCAAACCATAATTAAGGAGACTTTTTTTATAATAGCTTATAAGACTGTTACCAAGGAAACCAAAAATAGTTCAGATGGTGCCACTTTGTTGAGGTACTCAGGGTTACAATCCTTCAAACGTTCCAGATACAACAGAGCAAGAACCAAAGAACAGGGTGAGACACATGCATTTCGAGAGACACGGCTCGCTTCTTCAACATCGAGGCGTTCCAGCGTGCGTCCATTCTTTGCTTCAGTAAACAATTCTGCAGCTAATTCTACAAAGAAATTGAATGTAATTCAATAACATTTATGAAATTCGTTAAAAACTTTACAGGATATCTTCTACTAACCAGTTACTGGTAAACTGAGGCAATCGGTCATTGGTAATTTAGAATAATAAAGTGTCTTGGTAATTCTACTCAAAAACGCATCGTGATCGCCCATACTCTGAAAATACAAAAACATTAATACAACAACAATAAAATGACAGAGCAATAAATCTAAGCAAGCAGATGTTGCAATACTTTTAATTTCGCGGACGATCTCTTGCCCTTGGATATGTTTGTCATATTCACAATATTTTACGCGTGTATAATAAATATACGCGACAATGCGCAAACACACTTTCTCAAATTTAGAAATAAAAATAACCTTCTAAGTACTTATGAGAAGTTAAACCATAAAGTGAATTACGAAGAAACACGAATTACACGCTACACGCAAAACACCAACCCAACCGCGAGTCTCTCGCAGACTGAAGGCATTGGTCGAATAGCTAATCGCGCATAAAGATAGGCGGGCGTGTTTATGTCTCAACCAATAGAAAAATAGCAGCAGATACCATGCGATGAATCATGAACCGTTATAGAAATCATATTATATCGACGTGAAAATCATCTGTGAAGACGCAATATAATGACGAATGACTTGAAATATAATTACAATAAAATCATAAAAATATTACAAAATATTTATAGAATTGTTAGATCTTCGATTTTGCATAAAGCATCATTTTAGCATTTCATGGTTGGCAAACCGTAAAGACGATGGACTGTTGTATGTAGGTGGTAGATACAGAGAGTGAGTAAGGGGATTGCCAGTGGGCCGATTTTCTACCTGTGTAAAGTCGCCGCGCAACTTTGATCTGTTGAACTTTGTTTTTTTTTTATTATTTTTGTGGTTTTTGCTGGTTTAATTAAAAAATTTGGCGGTGAGACGTTTTTTTTTACATAATTAAAAACATATTTTGCTGTACAATTAGCCATTTGAATTTTATTTTTTCGATTATGTGGGTTCAAAATGGACTTAATCGATGCAGAATTTTATGGTGGTCACGAATTTACTAATTCAAAAATTTGGTGGTATGTGGATTTCTCAGAAAAAACAATTCTGTAATAATACCAGAGATGGTAATACGTGCTCCGGAGCAATATAGGTAGGTTCAAAAATGAGCCGAGAGCGGAGAGTGCATCGTTGCTTCTGTGTGCCACGTATTCCTATAGTGCACAATTTAATTGTTCGTATATATATATATATATTTTCAACCTAGTCTTAATAATTTTTACTGAAGATTAACTTGAAGTCTGTAAATCGGTAATTATTGCGTGAGCCACCAAAGCTATTTCAAGATTTTATCCATTAATATCACAGAAGATGAATTAACAACACTTGTACATAAAACTGGCATTTACCACATGGCCCGAATCATAAACTTGAAGCAAATGCCTCAATGCAAGCCTTTAGAATAACTATGTATATGGATTAATAGGTGTGTTCAAGCTATTGCGTTTTGCCTTTGTGTTATTGAATAATTAATAAACCTTTATAGTAAATTATATGCTGAATGAGAACTTTAGACCCCTATCATGTTCAAGGTTTCCAACAGTTGTGCCAGTTAATAGAAAGAGCCTTATAATATTCTTACAGAGTCTAGCTAAGAAGTATGGGTCTAAAATTGTATTATGACTTGATGTCACAACCTTCTAGGGTCCTCTACATATTCCTCAAACAATGTAAAATCCCTTTTGAGGAACATAAAGTACTTTTACAAAAGGGTGAACAGTTCATGCCAAAATACGAAGAGATCAATCCATTTCACAAGGTTCCAGCCCTTGAGCATAATGGATTCAAACTGATAGAAAGGTATAAGTAACCTGCTGTTTGATGAAAATATTCAGTGTAAAACATAGTCAATCCTATATTGTTTGTTTTTTAGTGTGGCGATTCTGCGATATCTTTGTCGGGAATTCAAGGTAGATGACCACTGGTATCCCATATCATCCAAAAATCAAGCAAGGGTTGATGAGTACCTTGAATGGCAACATAATAATACTAGATTGCATTGCTCAACGTATTTCTTAGTAAAGGTTTGTATAACTATTATTGGAGATATCTAAATTATTAAGCAGTGCAGGGAGGAGTTAACTTTGTATTACTTTATAGTTTTTGATACCAATGATCAAAGGGAAGCCTGCAAGACCTGAAAAAGTTACAAAGTGCGAGGGATATATGACTGAATGTCTAGATCAACTTGAAAATGTTTGGCTGAAAAACAAACTCTTCCTCACAGGTGACAAGATTAGCATTGCTGACATTGTAGGTGCCTGCGAGGTTGAACAACCAAGTATGTCTTATATTCTTGATCATACTATAATATAATGAGATATCTTCTGTATTGGGTTTGCAATTTTAGGAATTGCAGGCTTTGATCCTCGTGAAGGTAGACCACAGCTCACTGCGTGGCTTGAAAGAGTAGCTGAAGAGACAAGTCCTCATTATGATGAAGCGCATAAGTATGTTAATCAGATTGCAAAGAATTACTTAGGAACACCACCACACAGCTTGAGTAAGCTTTAATTTAATAGATATTAAGAAATAATGTTGTTTAGTTATAATTTTTTGATCCTTGTTTTTTAAGTTATCCTTATATAATTTGTTACACGTGCAGTTAAAGTGGAGTTATTATTTGCATATTTTACCTTAACGCTTAACCTTGGCCATCCTGTGTAATCTCTTACTATACAGGGTTTAAAGCAAGCTGTAAATTTCACTATAATTCACGTATCAATTATTTTTCAAATTTTATTATTTATCGTTCTTATGATAGCCATAACAGAAATACAATTGATTCGCCTCCATTTGCACAGAAATAGAGATGAAAATCGAGAGTTGTATAAGTAGTCAATGTTTTAACTGTTTTCATATTCATTTGCTTTTCACTAACTTAAACAGATATCAAGGAAGTGATAATAATAATGTATATTTTAATGTGCATATACACTCAAATAATTTAATATCGTTTAATACATATCACATTGATGATTATAATTAACATTAATATCACTTGCATTGCCTTATATCTTACATTATTCCACACTAACATAAAACTCAGATAGGGTCTTGAGATCAAAAAACAAAAGCCTCCTGTGAATCGCGGGATCAATTTTTATATCGCAAATTCCATTCCGATGAACAATTATACATAGATAGTATATTTTTATATGGAAAATAATTTTTTTGTAATTCAACTTCACACTTTACATGAAAATTGTATACGTTTATTCACCAGAGTAGATCTCTGGCTATGGTGTGTATAGTATATGTATATGTATATATATCTATGAAAGTGTATTATATTAAATTGGCGTTTGCCGCATCATAATGTAAGTTGTCTTGTCTGATTTTTGTATATGCTGTTTTTAGACACAAAGAAGACACGACGGCATAATATAATAAAATGTATAAAGTATAATATAATCATGTTTTTGATACATTCTAAGTTACTTAATAGATCGAATAAGCATAGTTAATGAATACAATAAAATTAAGTAAATAATAATCGACTCTCGAACTCGAGACTTGCACTGACCCGTTATCAAAGCCGTTATCATGCGCTATTATCCACGTATGTCAGTCACTCACCATGGTATAAAGGTTCACCCACCTTTGAGGTTTACTTGGGGTATTGTATTGGTAGATAGAATCGACCAATCAAAAACGTGGATATGGTTCGAGGCTGCTTCGTCCAGGTGGCGCGTCGACACCATAATAAAATTGGTTTTAAGAAAATCGGCCTACTGGCAATCTCCCTACTCCTCTCTAGTAGATGAGTCGAATTATCGAGAAGACAGAATGGCTGAGAGGGTGTAGAAGGAGTTAAAGTAGTAGGAGTATAAGGGAGGGTAAATCCGTCAAGAAGTCAGTAATGAGACGTCAGTTTAATTAATCAATGATCGTTAGGTGATTAGTGATAATCTTGTTGCGCGTAGCGGTTACCTTTTTCTATGAGAAGGTTTCCCCTAGCGTTAACGTGTAACCTGCGAGTCTTTATTAGGTGAAAATAAAGGAGTTACTGTGCTAACCAGGATTGCGTTGGCGTTGTATTTTCATAAATAATTCCTGACGTGCATCGCACTCCGATTCAGAAGTGACGTCGAAGTCGTCGCCGACGACGTAATCATATAAGCTAGCCGAAAATGCGGTGATAGCTATGCGTCTGAAGGGGAAAAATAGCGCAAAGTCCTTTCACAGTGTCTATAAAGTGCTTTCACGTATATGCCGTAAGTAGACCACGACCATTTAACATGAAAAGACACAGTCAATTTATTAATGGAGATTATTGAATTTAGCAGGATGGTTAGAATATATTGTTATGGTTCTGTTACATTTTCTTTTAGTAGATAATTGCAGTATTTTTTACTTACAGTCAGTTCGTTATAGCATTAAATACAGTAAATTGGAGCATGGCATATTAAAGTTTGTGTTATATTGTAGGTGCAGTGGATAAAGGACAACTCGATGGTTTCATGGCTGATGGTACTGTGCCCCCTGCAAAGAACGATAACAATTCTAAGAGCGGAATGGGCTTTGCAACTCAGCCTGTACGCCAAAACGCAGAGTCTAGTATGGTTTATGCAGTGGGACAGTATGCGCCAAAGGTTCTTAAAAACCTGAATGCACAGAGACTGAAAAATCAGTTTAGCGATGTAGGATTAGTAGCAGGTGGTAGCGTTATTAGAGCGCACAGATCTGTTCTCGCTGCTGGTAGTGCTTACTTCAATGCAATGTTCACTGGGGGATTGGTCGAGGAACAGCAGGAGTCTGTGGAAATTCGTTCAGTTTCAGCAGATATTTTATCAAGACTAATTGATTTTATTTATACTGGTAATGTGGATATCACTCAAGACAATGTTCAGGAACTTTTTGCTGCTGCAGATATGCTCGAATTGGATGAAGTTGTTGCAGGATGTATTGATTACTTGCAACAACAATTGCACTACTCTAATGCCCTTGGAATTTATAGGTAATTATACTTAATGCATAGGTCACTTTGGTGTACTAATTACTTCATTTGTTATAGATTTGCCGAAGCGCACAATAGAGTGGATCTTTCAGAGACTGCCCTGCGTTTCATAGAAGTCAATTTTCCTCTAGTATCACGGGAAGAGGAATTTTTGGATTTACCAAAGGAACTTCTTGTTCGTCTTGTTGCTAGTGAATATATACACGTCGACACCGAATTTCAGGTAAAAAAAAAAAATTTGAATAACCAGTCAACGTCGTGATCCATTCAATATTTATTCCAGGTCTTCCAAGCAGCTTACGACTGGATAGTTCATGATATTCCATCGAGGCGATGCTACGTATTCGAAGTGTTGGGTCACGTGCGACTACGTTTCTGTTCAGTATCTCGACTAGAGCGAGTAATCCTTGACTGTAAGGATGCCAGTCTAATAGTAGCCCTAAGATCCATTCAAAAGGATCTCGTATCGAATAAGGGATGCCTGGTGCCATTACACTCACAGCCAAGATTGTGCGCGAAGAAAAACATCCTAGTCATCGGAGGTTCAAAACGCGAACATTCTGCAGATAGTTGGGCCAGAGCTGCGGAGAGTACTTACGAATCCATCGAAAAGTACGATACCTTCACTGGGTGAGTATTCTCTTAAATGAAAACAATATAACAATTAAACTACAAAAGTATCCATAATTAGTTTCGCAAACTTCTCATAGCGAATGGAGCGAAGTTGCTCCCATAGGAATTGGCCGAGTACTCCCTGGAGTAGCTTTACTGGACGGTAAAGTCTACGTCGTAGGTGGTGAATTGGAATCCTGTATAATAGCAAATGGGGAGTGTTATGACCCACGTGAAAACGTATGGACCCCCATAGCCTGCATGGTAGAACCACGTTGTGAATTTGGTCTGTGCGCACTGGACGACAGCTTATACGCATTTGGTGGTTGGGTCGGTGAAGACATTGGTGGATCCATTGAAACGTATGACCCAATCACAAACTCTTGGACGTTAGATGGCGAGTTACCTGAACCGCGATTCAGCATGGGCGTCGTTGCTTATGAAGGTATATAATATCACAGCTGTATAATATAACAGAGAGACAATGAACGATATCCTTTATGTGATCAGGTTTAATTTACGTGGTGGGTGGCTGCACGCATAACAGTAGACACAGACAGGATGTGATGAGCTACAATCCTGTAACCAGAGAATGGAGTTACTTAGCACCAATGCTGACGCCACGTTCGCAAATGGGAATAACGATTTTGGATGGATATATTTACGTAGTGGGCGGTATGAATAAAAATCAGGAGGTACTGACCTCCGTGGAGAGGTACTCCTTTGATAAGGTAATACATTGTCCTCCATAATAGCCTGAGCCTTCTTTTGCCATTCGTTAATTCTTAATGCCGATCAATTGATTTTAAATGTCAATCATAAATCTATTCGCAGAACAAATGGAGTAAAGTTGCTCCAATGAAAATGGGACGTTCTTATCCAGCAGTAGCTGCTGCCGACGGTCGCCTCTACGTAATAGGCGGCGATCAATCTCAGGAAATCAATTTTTATCGTACGCAAATAACAATATCCACGGTCGAGTGTTATGATCCAATGTTAAATAAGTGGCACGAGTGCGCCTCACTGCCTACGAGCAGAGGAGAAGCCGCTGCTATTATAACGCCATTCTGATTTCGCGAGAGGTTTTGATCTTTCTTATGAACCCCTCTTATCATCCGTCGCCACAGAGAATTATCCATTTATTTTGTAAGCTTTGTATATCGGACGTGGTACGTGACCACATCCGATAACATAACGACCGTACGCCGATATAAACACTGCATTAGATGGCTTAACGATTAGGATAATAATTTATCAAGTGAGAACGATTATCGGTAATATTGATGGATCTCAAGCGATTAATGCACTGTCCATTTTGGTATTTTTTTTTTTTTTTCATTTTAATCTCCATTTTCACGTACGGGCTGACCAAACGTCGAAACAAAGGAATTGCATTGTGCGCAGGCGTATTGTAAGTGAAAAATGTTTTTTCCGCTTTCGTACGCTTATCGGCAGACAAACAACTGGGTGTATTTCATTGAGGTTAAATATCCTCATGACATTTTTATACAGAAAAACAAGGTTTAGGAAAAATAAATGAAAAATTTTCCCGAAAGTCCCAAATTCGATTGACACTGTGTGACTGCTTTGCAATCAGTTTAGCAATTAAGAATGAAAGAAGTCGAGCATAATAATCCAATACTCGAATACTTAAGGATTGTATCATAATGTTATTACAATTTATGTTATGTTATTATTAACACAATTAACAAACTGCTATTAATATTATTAATTATTCTTATTACTACTCTCAAACAATGCTACGTACTCTAAGTCACAAATCCTGGACGTTTTACACGATATACACTGTCGTACGTTGATGAGAAATAAATTTTCTGAAACTTGCGTGAAATGTGCCTCATATTAGAATGAAACCTTCAATGAAACACGTTATTATCGAATGATATTTATTTTCATTGCATAACAGATCAATTGTTTGTAATTCTGACACCAGCATGATGGGGCTTATTAAGTTACAGACTTATTGATGGCCATCAAGGCTGAACCACACGAAAATAATTATATGCACGACCATTTGAAATTAATTAGACTGTTTTGATGAGGAAATGTCACGTGACGATCAATGGATCGCTGAAGAGTATTCAGCTTCGAATAAATAGAATTGTCATTATATGGTGTCTCGAAGTTTGTCGGGATACATAAGATATTGATCACATGATATTAATTTATTGGACACTTCATATCCTAGGATGTTGTATACAAATTAATTTCAATTTCCTGCTGTGATAGTGTAATTAGAATCTTATAACACATAGCTGCTGAGTATTATTAAACTATTTTATTGAAAAATGTGTGACGTGAGCTTTTACTACAGTTTCACATCGATTGACATACAGGGCGATTCTATAATAATAGTTGTATACGGTTTTTGCGACGTTGCTTAATATAAGTCTGAAATAAATAATGATTATGGCATCATGTTTAATCTGCTTTGATTAGACACCCCAGATTTTAAGCTATCTTGGTCATGACGAATTGCTGATTATTATATTTTACATAGATCTAAGAATGCAGAAGGTTACTACAGAGAAGTGTAATAATTTAATATATTACAGAACTATGCTATATAAAAGTATAGTAAAAAAATAAATAATATACAAATCTACATGACGAAGCGTTATTGTTAGATTATACTCTCTATCTAGATTCCCTACTGTGGTATTGTACTAATATTATATTTAATAGCATGGTGGAAAAGATCTATGTAATTTGCTTGTTGACTAGAGTCAGTGCATAAGTATTTTTTGTCATTGCTTTAAAATTAATCACCAGTTTTAAACATTGAGTAATCAGGATATCAGTACGACACTATCAATCACTTCTTCATTACGCTTTTGGAAGTTAACAATTCTTTTCACCAATTATGATTTACTTATACCTGGTGGTAATGTTATATCAAATACAATTGGTGGATTACTTGGCAAATAGTTCAAGTCACATGTAGAGGCATTTATATATATGATTTTGCCATCTGAAGATATGCCATATCCTGAAACATACATTCGAATGTTACACAGTGTTTTATGTCTTTATGCTACCATATTTGTAATCAAATAATAATTACCTTCGTGTACGTGTCCGAATACATGGTACTTTGGTTTGACACGGTTTTGCACAGTGGATAATAATTCTACGCATCCAGCTCTTACACCATTGCAGCACAAATCACCGTGACCCACAGGAGGTGTATGGGTTACTAGAATATCTGTATCGGAGGGGATCATTTCCCATTTAGAGAGACACGGTTGTCCACGTGGCACATTAAACGCCCATTTACAGAATTCTGGTTGCCTAACGGATTTAAATTATCATTATGATTAATACTACTGGGTTGGATAAACGTTTGAAATGAAGTGTATTTACCATGGCGTCCCATAAATCTTAATTCCATATAAAACAATTTCAGAATCTTCTAAATAGGTACAATTTGTTAAGTAATCCTTCACATTGGTAGTTTGAATTGCCTCGGCGAGTGTATCTTTGGACATTCCCAGTGTTGGTATATTATCTAAAATACTGGTCCCAGTATGTTTGTGCCGGTCTGAGCTTGGATTAGCTGAGAAAGGATGAGTAAATGTTGGATCGAAGCTCAATTCATGATTACCAGCAATCGCAATCTTATGTTTGTGAGGAAGATTGCCTGTAAGAATTAACTCAATGAATAAGTTTTCTATCTTTATCAAAAATATCTTATACTGTTTATTAAAATATGTACTCACCAATCCAATTATTAAATTCTACAACCTCATGCAAGCTACCACACTTAGTGAAGTCTCCAGCATGAATAAATATATCGCCAGCAGGTATATCAAATTTTATAAATGGTGTAAGGGAATGAGTATCACTCATGCAAACCACGCGAAGCTGTGACAAAAGATTGCATGATTAAAAAATTAAATCTATTATACACAGTCCAAATAGGTGTTTATGGAGTCGAAATTAATTAATGAAATTACCTTATCAATTGGTGCATTAGTAGTGGGTGGTTTAGCATTGATTTTAATGACTTTTTGCTGCTGTGACAATTCGCGCCATGCAGCCGTAGGATTAGCTGTCAGTGGATGAATAGTGACATTCATTATTATTAAAAAAACATGACAATCTCAAGTCTAAACGTGAGAAGAATTATTGAACCAGACTAAATTAGAATCAACTTTGTGGTATAAAATTGATATAAATTGCTGTTCGGCTCCATGAAGCAATAGCAACGACATTTCGTCCACGGAGAAGACACAGCCGGCAAAACCAGCGCCATCAGAATGGAATTTTCAGACTGTTAGAAAATGAAACATAATTCAACAATATTTTAAAGCAGAAATATCCATGATCAGATCTTTACTAGCATTTCTGATAAGGTGCAAAATACAACTGTATCATTTACACCCATCATAATCATGTAAAAGATAAATGATAAAGAAACACACTAGATATCTTTCGTAGACTAAGTCACTATCCACAAACCAGGATCCTACAAGCTGTTTTTCTACACGTATAAACAAGAAAATTCTGAACGTTGGACTGTGGTCCAAACTATCCTGGCCCTCATGTAGCTATAAGTAGTTGATTCACTCTGTCCAATCTCATCTAGCGTCGATCTTATTTAAGTTTGGAGTCGTATATAGTAGCATTCTGAAGTTTACGAGACTATAGACTAGTGTCTAACGTATACATATTATATTGTACACGTCGGTTAAGCTGGACTTTGACCTGAGATACACCTCATTTGGTCACAAGCCAAGTTGTTTTCGACGTCCAGAAGTTTTACGAGTGTTGGCAGAAGCGGTGATACGTATTTATTTTGTAAAAAATTAAGTTAAGGAACATTATACAAAATTAGGAATTTTAGTATCTTATACTGTTCTTGTGCCTATTTTTTCGGAATTGATTATAAGAGGCTAGGAAGAGATAAACTTATATATTTGTTTGTGGAATAATTAGTTTGCCACAATGCTGTTTAGCAAGGTAAGATAGTTTATGCAACTACTTGCACTTTAGTGGAGTGCTTAAAGACGTTTGTGGCCTCTTTCAATAAAAATTGATGTAAAGCCAAGATATTTTTAGACGATTGTTTCTTGTTTTGCATTATTTTAGGTAGCAACCATAGCAACTCGTAGGACCTGTATTAGATCATTTAGTAGCAATGCAACGGCCTCAAATGGGTACAGTTTTGGTTAGTATATTTCTATGTCTATTTCTTGTTTTTGTTTTTATAACACACTGGAAAT
This sequence comes from Calameuta pallipes, assembly GCA_030142375.1. Classification (NCBI taxonomy): domain Eukaryota; kingdom Metazoa; phylum Arthropoda; class Insecta; order Hymenoptera; family Cephidae; genus Calameuta; species Calameuta pallipes. The sequence continues at coordinate 129,544 of JARQSW010000647.1, forward strand.
AATTTGAAGAGCACAGTAATGGTTTTATAAAAAATAGTTATCTTTGTGATAATTGTTAGTCATTCAACAGTTTGTACTGTATTATTACAGAATTATCAGATACACAGAGGGAGATGCAAGATTTGGCAAGGAAATTTACAAAAGAAGAGATAATACCTAATGCTGCGAAGCATGATAAAACTGGAGAATATCCATGGGATATACTTAAAAAAGCATGGAGTCTTGGTCTTACAAATAACCATATTCCACAAGATGTCGGTAAGGATAACTTACTTATTTTTATATATTAAATATATATGGAACTTTAAAACTTGAGTTTTACTATTGATTATATTATTATTAATAATTATAGGAGGTATGGAATGTAGTGTATTTGATGGCTGTTTGGTTGGAGAAGAATTTGCATATGGGTGTACAGGTATTTCAACAGCTATTGGAGGCACTAACCTTGGGGTAGATATTTCAATTAATTTTTTTGAGGTATGTTAAGTAGTGAAATTCAAAATGTACAAATATTTTTATATGCAGCAAACACCTGTTATCGTGTCTGGAAATAAAGAACAACAGAAAAAATACCTTGGAAGGCTAGTTGAGGAACCGCTTGTTGCTGTAAGTTCTTTAAACAATATGAAAAATATTTAAATAAATTACTGAATTTAGTTTTTAATATTTATATTGAAAAAACAAATAGGCGTATTGCGTAACAGAACCAGGAGCTGGATCTGATGTAGCCTCAATTAAGACCAAGGCCGAAAAAAAAGGAAAAGAATGGATTCTCAATGGTACAAAGATGTGGATTACAAACGGCGGTGTAGCTAATTGGTATGTCTCAGTTTAGCCAAATATTAATTTTAATTACAAAAATAAGTATTATTAGAATTTGAAACAGGTACTTTGTTCTGGCAAGAACAAACCCAGATCCAAAAGCTCCAGCTAGCAAAGCCTTCACTGGATTTATTGTAGAACGTGCGTATGAAGGTGTGAGCCCAGGCCGTAAGGTAAAAACTTAAAAAACACATTCTTTAATAAATTCAGTATAACAAAATATAAAAAATAAATTACCAAATTCTTCTAGGAAATAAATATGGGCCAAAGAGCTTCCGATACACGTATGATTACATTTGAAGACGTGCGAGTACCAGAAGAGAATGTATTAGTTGGTGAAGGAGCAGGATTTAAAATCGCCATGGGAACCTTTGACAAAACCAGACCGCCAGTGAGTCTTTGGATGAACGATTGATATATTTATTATATATAAGTACACCTGATAATCAAAAAATTTTAATATTCTTAAAAGGTCGCTTGTAATGCGGTTGGGTTGGCTCAGAGAGCTTTGGATGAAGCCACCAAGTATTCTTTGGAGCGAAAAACCTTTGGAAAACTAATTGCAGAGCATCAAGCAGTGGCATTTAAGTTAGCCGACATGGCCATCGGTGTACATACAGCCAGACTAGCCTGGATGCATGCAGCCTGGTCCAGCGATGCTGGTAAACCATGTTCTCAGACTGCAAGTGCTGCAAAGTGTTATGCATCTGATGTAGCCAACAAGTGTGCATCTGATGCTGTACAGGTAAGCATAACTAAAAAACAACAGTAATAAAAAATAGAAGAAGATTACATACAATGATAATCCTAATCTTCCAGATATTCGGTGGTGCTGGATTCAACACTGAATACCCTGTGGAGAAGCTAATGAGAGATGCCAAAATCTTCCAAATCTATGAAGGAACATCTGAAATCCAGAAACTAATTATATCTCGCACCCTATTGAATGAAGCCAAGCAAAAGAGCTACTAAAATTGATAGATGTTAATTCAAATCAAAAGAAATAAATTTCAAGAAATATTTTTATAAGCGATTGTTAAAAGTTGATGTACACAGATAAATGAAAATTTTGTATGGAAATATTTAATGACGAGCAATTGATATTTATTGGAGATAATCATACAGTTGAAAATACATATCCTGGCCATTATTCTTATCCTATTTATTATGGATATTCATAACTGCAGCAATGCGGACGATATCACAAGGAAGTGACGCAAAACGTCGAAATAGATGATTTAAAGCGCGCGGTATCAGAGCACCAGTTGGCGCCACAGTCGATCATTCGAAGGCGTTAGTCAAGTGCATTGTTCAATGAACACGGATTACATCGCATTATGTCCGTCCGCTCGTCGTTTTTACGCGGTTATATTTGGTGGAGTCGCGCGTGACGAATTATGCAACGTTCGGTGCAAAAACGCTCCATAACAGGGCGGCCAGATATTGTGACACCTGACCTACTTAGGGCCCGCGGTCGTTTCTAAAGCAGTGGCAGCTCGGTCAGGCCTGAAAACGCGGAACGCGCAAGATACTCGTTACGAACGTTTTCCTCGGTATCAGGGCCGCTGGCTGTGCGTGAAAATCCGTGAAAAAAAAAGGGAGCCACAACTGCCGCCGTGAGAATTACGTCTTTCCGTGACATTTCCTCGGGTGCCACAGTGCCGTGACTATAGGGCCCCGTCGCCCTGCCACGGGATCACATTCACTCTATTCCTCAGGTTTTATCCCCTCTCCGTGCTTATTCTCCACTTTGTCGTACTCCTAGACATCTTCTACAAGAGCCCGGGTGATAAGGAACTTAAAGAAAATCCAAAAATCATAGCCTCGTCGAGTTTATGCAGTTTCCCGCTAGTCCCCGGTAAAGCTTTACTCCTGACATTCTTTTTTAGGTTATACGTGTCAGCAGTCGCGATGTAATTAGCACAGTTTACGTTTTCCCTTTCGTTACGCACGGCCGTAGTCACACATCGACAGACCAAGCGCCAACATTTTTACGAGTCATCAGTTTATAATCGGCGATCATTATAGCTAATTGAAAAATCGCACGGCTCTGATTTTTAAATAATATTAAATTGTATGGCAAATGGCGCTCATAATTTTATATCTGTTTAGTCGCATTAATGGTACATAGAGAGAATGAAATATAGCTCACGATATTCTCGCACCTTTTTCTTTGATAAAAAAAATATTGGTCATTTGATTCGAAATACACGTATTTAATGTTTTAACGATCGTATCGTCTTCGTGAGAATTAAAAATGGTTTGATAAACAACATGAATTATAAAGTTATTTATAAATAACTGGCATCTCTTTCACAGTTTGGTAACTACACTCATGTACATAGTATCAAAATGCAATTTCATTTTTCTTATTTTGAAAGCTGGTTTTACGATAATGATAGTCAATAATACGAAGAAACATGTTTGGATCATTAAAGTTCCTTATATGAATTTTCCGATGGCTCTTGGTTGCCTACGCTCGTTGGTCACTTGAGAATTATATAATATTACATTACATAGCGACCAGCCGATTCTTTGGAAATAACAGCTAAATGTCAAATCGATATCAGTAACATCGGGAGTCAAGTCTCACAGTATCTATGCAAGAGTTGATGACTTTGCGAAATAACCAGTGACCATCGAAATATGTTTGGACCAGGTTGACAAAGACAACGATCTCCACCACCTGTCGATTTACAATAGCTAGAAAGACCCGTGGACAATAATGATCCCCTTGTAAACTCAAGAGAACCAAAGTCAGGTAGCCAATAAATTATTTTCTAACACAGGACAAAATCGTGACGATCATTAGCAATTCGAGAACTTTAATTACCATAATCGTCTTGGTAATTAATGACCCGCCTCTCGAAGTTCCTATAACATCAGTTTAAAGTGACTTCCAGATAGTAAGATAGACATTAATCTAGATATTTCAAAATTAACGACAGGAATCAGAAGATGAATTTAAAAAAACTTGGAAATAGTTTCGAAAACTCCTGAGCTATAAATATAATTGAAGATGACAGTAAGGAAGGAATAATACATTATTAAAAAAAAAAGTGGCGTAATGTCGGTCAGTGGGATTATTGGTATTCTAGGAATGAATGGGGTTATCAGCTGAGACAAATTAGCGAAATCCCTGGGATTCGCGGAGGAGCCACGCGGGTGAGTCGGAACGGATCGAGTTGAGTTTTCGCGTGCGAGTCAGGTTGCCCTGACCTAACCTAATCCGAGGAGGGCGACCAATCCTAATCGCGGGCCGCGGAGTCTGCTGGCCGGGACAGGCGCCCGCGCAAGCTACGGCCCTGGGTTGGCCTGTCAGAGCGCGACGGTGTGGCGGACGCTCGCTTGACTAGGGAGTGCCCGTCTCGATGCAAAGTGTAAGTGAAGTGGCCTACAGACCTACATTTATCTAACGTTCGATTTTTTTGCCGCTGGAAAGGGGCTAATAATCGCAGGGGTTGCGGCGGTGATGTCGCCGTGAGGGACAGATGTCTGGCTAGCGGTGGTTTCGACGGTGGGAGCAGCCCGCGGCGCTCGCTAGTAAGCGGCTTGTAGTGTAGGTGTTTCGCGAAGTGCGTTGGGGGACGTGCAGGAGGGACCCCTGTCTGGAATGCACGAGGGCCGAATGGCAGCACCGCTCGCCACCGAAGGAGGGGGTCCTCCATCTCTGGAGACGACGCCGACGACGCCAAACACAGGCAACACGGGATCGACGTCGCTCACGGATTCGGGCATCCTCGCGGAGAGCAACGGGGCTCCGGTAAACGTGGGGCCCCCTCAGCCACACCATCACCAGGTACAGCAGCAGCCAGCACAGCCGACTCAGCCAACCCAGACAGCGCCGAGAGGGACCCTGGTTTTGGATCTGGCTACCAACGATGCCTCAGGTAACCTTACCTCCTTTTTTTTCTCTTGCCACGTCTCTTTCCTTCCATTTGTTATTCCCTCTTCTCGCGTGTCCACCTATGCCTCATTTATCTTTATCCTGCCCTCAGCATCCTCCTTTAACCCTGGGCCACGTCTATGTCTCGTGGCTCCTCAATCCTCGCGGCCTTTGTTGTCGCAGTGCGCCGCTTTTGCCAACCCGTTCCAACCGACCATACAGTTCCATACTCAAGTCTCCTATCATCCTCCGTCCCTGACTCTTTGACAGGACCTAACCTCTCAGCATCTAGCGACAAACTTCCATGAAGACCGACGCTTCGCCAGCAACGAATTATCCTGTCGCAGTGGACTCCAAGAGTGACAGCGACATTTCCCGATGAATACGTTGTAACGATGCATGTTTTCAGAAGGATAAATATCACCCTGAGACTCGTCGCTTTTTTTTTTGCTATATGACGTTCCTGGCGCTCGTACGGCTCCCGTAGTAGTCGCGTCGCGTCAGATCCTAGGACTCTATCGATATGCGATGCAAAGTGTGAACGGAGCAGTAGGTTCTCCACTGGATACCCGTGACCCGAGATCACGTTCTCACCTTTATACTCATAGCCGTAACGAATCCCTTGCGATTCAGGTTATACTCCAGTAGTCGTTATACCAGGATGACGTCAGGAGGATGCCCTGGTCGCGTCTGCGCCTTGATCCCTCGGACTCTCCCGGACGCTTCGTATCCTGAGTTATCTACCGACAAGATAAATACTTTAAAGAAGTTCATGCACGTGCAGATAAAGTTATTGCGAGTCGCAGGAAATGCTTTCTTAAATATCTTAATTAATAATCAGCCATTACATTCATTGCATAGAGTCAGGAAAAAGTTGGTCGAAGGATACGCACAATGCTACAGATATACGAAAACGTGTTTCACCTGTACGAATATGGACTCCTTTGTCCTGCTGGTTTCCACGTACGATTTTCGATTCCCTTCGATTCCCTTCAGCCATCTAGCTCCTATAGGGCCAACCTGGCTATTCCCGGTTCACCTCGACGTGACATCTGTCGTTGTATTACGTAACCTGCGCCCCTCGGATTCTCCTGAAAACAAATTGCTCCCCCGAAGCACCTGACTCGTTTGTCTAGTATGGGGTGGGTCAGGTCCAGCCGCGAACAGTTGGCCAGCCTGGATACCGTGAGAATCCGAGCCGGTGTAATAGCGATCGATAACTAACTATATATACATATACATATATACACACATACACACACACAAACACTGTAAGGATCCCCCCAAAACAAAAATACCCAATATCCTAATTGATCCCCTCTATCCATAAAATACTTTATTTATATTCACCCATCGTCGTACTTAACAGTGTTTGATAACGAGTCTGTTACGGTAGCGCAGTTGCCGCTATTATCCGCTGATAAGCGTACAGCAGGAAGTCTAAATATTTTTTTGTTTAAATATTATTTATCTGTCACACGTGATATACTGTATCTGCATTTTCTACAAAGTGTAAAGTAAATTCGTTGAACGTATGTCTATATATATATAAATAAATCTATATATATATAAATAAATAAAGAAATATAATTTATTTATTATATACACACACACACACACACACACACACATTTATATTTGGGCTTAATATCCGTGACATTATCGTTGAAAGAGAAATCATATCGTAACATGTTCATGGCTGTCATTACGAGTCTCTTCTTTAATATAACAAGCGAGAGTAAGTAAGTAACAGCCTATTAAGTTTCTCGCACTCGCCAATCCGCACTCTGTATTCTGTACAGATATATATACACACACACACACACTCAGTCACCTCTCTTTGGCCATTCTATCTCTTTCTCTTTCACTCTTAGACACTCTCCCACTGGCTCGTTCACTCTCCCTCTCAGTGGCTTTCAGCCGTGTCCGAATAGCCTGCGTCAGGTTAAAACCGAGTAGTGGCGTTTCGAATAACTTTTTCAACAGAGCCATTGTCGATGGAGTTCAAATAGTTTCCAAGTAAGACGAAAGTTCTGGCATTTTGTCCTGTTACCACGGTCGCACCTTGTTAGGGCGAATTGGGACTGTGAACAGAGGAGAGGAGAGTAAGAGGTTAATGTTTTGGGTAAGCGTGGCGACGCGTGCCGAAGGAAAAATTTGTCATTTTTGTAAAAAAAAAAGGGCAGCACGAGGTCCCCCCCCCCCCCAATATAAGAGAATGAACGAAGGGCCAGGGTGAATCGACCACCGGGTCTGTTGACAATGGCACCCCTGGCACCATCCGACAACATCTACCTGCTGCGTTAACTGCACTTGTTGCGCCGAGATTTACTCAGCGACCTCATAAATCATTATTATCCAGTCCGACGTACCGATGGGGCTCCGCTTCTTGGCCCCTCGTAGAAAAACAGTGGAGAACGACGCGCGCTTTTGGGCCCTTTCTTCGTGACCTCCCCGGTCCCTTCTTCGGGACTTCGCCCCGGACCCCGTCCACCACGTCCAAGACCGGCGCACACGTAAGACTCTGTGCAGAGGCCCTGAAAGGCGCACGCACCGATGAAGTCACGCTTTCACCGGATACGTCCAACGAAGGCAGCTTATCCGATTCCTGGACCGGGCCCAAAGGGAGAGGACCCATTTTTCTCGCTTCGAAATCATTCGCGATACCATACGCGCTGTCGCATCTAAATCGTCCGCGAGCGTCGATGATTTCATCGAACTGCAGCCGCGTCCTCCGGAGAGTCTGGAGGTTCCACTTTTTGGTCCACTCGCAAGAACTCCATCGGAAGACGCCAATTAGGACCCCCATCCATTTGGCTTAAACCTCGTATACATTTTTGCGTCGGTATAGCTGCATCGGATACGTACATCCGGTATATAGATGTATATGTAGCGTGTCCTGGACAATGTATGTCTCGCGACAGGACACTCCCCCCCCCCCCTCTCTCTCTCTGGAAATGGAACTTTTATAATTTACCAGGCTCGTAAATAATTCCGACGCCTTATCTTGCAGTGCTAATTCAAAAACGGTACTCATTGTCCTCGCACTTTCCCTTTTCTTTTTGACGTTTAGCGATTTCGGAAGCAGACCCGGGGAACAACGGATGAGCCACGCGACCGTCTTCGTTCTTGCTCTTTCTCAGTAGAGATCTGCCTTCTCTCTCTCTCTCTCTCTCTCTCTCTCTCAGGCTATGCATTTCTGAAGTTGACCCGCGCGGCTCATTTATTACCTGCCTCCTGGTGCCGACAGGCCGAACCTTGTCTCGTTCTCTCAGCTCCATTGTGCAACACGACATTGTTGTCCCAACTCTCACCAGGGGACGAGGTCCGTTTTCCATTTCAATATTTACGACCGACCCCCCGGCCCTCCTCCTCGAGTGAGACATACCGAGCGCAATGAGAGCGTCGGACACCGAGAACCAAGTGGTGGCACCTGAAGTCGCGTGCGAATTTCGTATACGAAATTCCGAGCCTTCCGGCTATCGATATCTTTTGCCATTATTGATACCAGGGCGATAGTCCACTTGTATATCCATTCTGCATTATATGCATGTTAGGTATATCTACTTGTGCTCATTGTACATGTATGCATATATATATATATATACACAAAATACTCCCACGCACACCTCGGGCCTCGTCTCTCCTCACCCGCTATTGAATCGCCTGACCCACTTCGATAAACTCGCATCGGAACAGCTCAATAACACATACGATTTAACAATAATTATTATTCACGCTTCTAGCCGAGCAGACTATCGGCAGGCACCTCGATTTATTATCGTAAACACAATAAGGGACCTGTTGTGCCCACGTGGTCTCGCATCGTTGACTCGTCTTGTACCCATTTGCCATCATGGCGAGTCTGTGGCTGATGGCTACATCTCAGTTGCTCCGAATAACATTGACTAGGTGAAACCCTATGAACGCTTCCTATATATATATCATCTGCATAAAATAAGACTCATACATCCCACGAAAATCCATTACAGTATTGGCCAACCTAGCGAAATCGTCACGATAAGTCCGGACTGTAAAATCATGTCGACAAAAGATAGGGAAGAGTCTCAAGAGAGAAAGGGAGAAAGATCAGATTAAGGCTGAATAAAAGGGCACGCACAGGCAACGGTTATAGGTTACAAGGAGAGCGCGAGGGTACAAAAAGCTACGAAAATCCCGTCAGGGAGCCCAAAGAGTCTTTATTCGTGGTCGTTGCCGAAATTTCGTTCCCTCGTATTTCGTGCCAGTTATGATGAATTCGATTGAGTAACACCCCGATGGCATGAAGTAACACGGGACACGGTCTGTGGTTTTTAATACGCGTCCTACTTTCCGCTATCTTGTGTATAGCGAGCGAGCGTGGGTCTCTCCCGTACGCGAAGTCAAGTCGACGAGTGAAGAAGCGTGACGTGATTGGCGCGCGTCGTTCTCCCCACCGTCGTTATTTCCGCGAGTCCATCCCCTCCCTCCCTCCTCCTTCTCCGCTTTCCTCCCTTTCGTCCCTTCGCCCGCGTCCACGTCGTCCCTACCTAGTAAAACCGACGGCATCCATTTTCGTCTCCCCCCTCACCCCTCACCCCATCATCGCCGACGGAGCCGAGATAACGACGCCGAGTTGCACGGCTAGAAGGACTGAAATTGAAAGTGGTTGTCCCACTGACCCACTGACCTGATTACCCACTGACAATGACACGAATCCTTGCCCGCCGCCCGCCGCGTCTGAGTGCCCCTAGTGGTGCCTTCTCGCACCTCTCGTCTCCTCCTCCTCCGCCGCCTCCTCCTCCTCGTCTTCCTCTACGACGTCCTCGTAACTTCTTTCACATCCCCCCGAGTGTCCCGACGCAGGCGTCGCGACACTCGCATCCAACGACGGACGAGACTGCTTATCGGTGATACCTGAAATGTTAAGTTAGGTCCGATAGGTTGAGACGATACTTGAATTACCTTGATGGACTCTGTGAGGAATTTCTGAATACTTTGTTGGCTAGACTGTATTGGCTTGGAAAATACGTTATTTGGGCTTTGAATTCGTTTTCATTTTTTTTTAAGCATTTACGACCCTTGACTACTCGTTTAGCTCTTTGCACGAGACCATCGAGACTTCAGTGACTTTTTTTATTGGTCTCTTTTTTTTTATTGACCTTTTTTTTTAAGTTTTATGGTTTTTTATAAGCAACGACAATTTAGTGTCACTTGTACCAGACGTTCGTGGTACGGACCCACCTTTTGCCATTGCTAATGACACGTAATGGGCCCTCTGGGCCCCTTTCGTTTTATCTTCTCCTTTAGATCGTTGCAAACGGATGCGTGCATGTTTTTCCGCGTGTCGATGCTTATCTACCGCGAGCGGGTACTCGGCTACCTGGTAAGACGGCCTGTGGTAGAATTTAATAATTAAAAGCTTCGTGCACTCTGACCTGAGTCATTACGTATTGCAGGGTATTCGTGTCTCTTGGTTTATCTCAATGTATATTTATATATATATATTGTTCTTTAAATTTGTAGCACGTACGATTGCATACTGTACGTTTTGGTGTCTTGGGATATGTTTGGTTTCCTTTTTTTCTCTTTTTCATGCTGTCCATACTGCACAGCGTATTACACAGTCCTTTAGTCTTTGGGCCACCAGATCCGCCATACTGGCGTTTCGAGCTCGGCCGACCACTCTCGCTTTCGGCATAAAGGTTCGGCTGATTTCGCAACGTTTCCCAACCGAGAGCGAACGTCGACGAACACGCGTTTGCTCACGTATTATTTCATCCTATATATAGATATAGCGGTATGGTTCCCGACTGCGTACGCCTACTTTCGCTAGTTTTGCGTAAGAACGTATATGTATTCGGTTAGCTAATGCCCGACATACTCACGATATATCTATAGGTAAATTATCATTAGTTTAACGTTTATGTGTAGTATGGATGGGTTAAAAATAATTTTTTTTTTTTCGGGATACCTGGAAAATTATTCCCACAGGATGCACAGGTAGCTTTCGAGATATGCATCCTGATTACCAGGTCACGGATCCATTCTTTAGTCAGCTTGGGAACTCATATCGCAACCTGATCATCTCACTTCCCGCGGAACTGGCCTTTTCAGGAGTCCGGGGAACCCCCGACGATGTCGCAACCCGTAGTTCCTTTATTTTTCACCAGATGGTGCCATCGACGAATTTTTAAAACTAAAACTACTTTCCTTAAGCTTGTAAACCTTCTAGGAATTTTACTAGTAGGTACAGGTAGGTCAATAGGTACTTCGTAGCCCCCTCGAGGACCATTTGCAAGATGGCGTCACTCATTATTCCCAATACTTAAATCAGGTAGCAGTAATCGATTATCGAAGCTGCATCGTTGATGTACGTCCTTCGTCTTTCATACGATCGATCAGGGGCCTTGGGTACTGGATCTTCGTCGACCTCGGTACCATTGGGGTCGACCTTGATCGTTGCTACCGGGATGAGTCGTTTAAATGATTTTCAGTAGCACAAGCTATCAGTAACCGATCATTTTGCGATTCGATAAGCTTCGTGGGTCTGATAAAGGAAAAAAAATATGTATTAAGCTTTATCGCGATTGTTTGAACGATGCAACGATAATTCCTTCTCGAAGCTTTCACGCACGCGGCAAGACGTGCGTGCGCTTTAAAATACACACCGACTGTCTACTATCACCCCATCCATTCCATTTCGATGGAGGTCACCCAGTAGCCTAAGTGGGTCTCGACCACTTGGTTAGTATGTCATGGCATACTCGCTGTTGAATAAACTTAATCTCAATACTGGCAATAATAAATCTCCAAATGGGGGTCGCACGCAATTTTTTTTGTTGATATACTTTTTTTATCCATCCACCTATTTATTTATCTCGCATATAACCCGAGTATGATTCCTAATGGTAACGTGTTTTTGTATTATTATGTATACGAGAGATTTCTCATTTGAATTTTTGTTATACTTTTTTTTTTTTTAAGCACGCAAGCATTCTCGAAGCCGACTCACACGGTAATTTTAAGTCTCCCCTTCTCTCGGTCTCGTGAAACGACAGTGGCCGATTGCGCACGATAACGTTAGCGTAGTCAAAACGTTCGCGATTCCTGAGAAACGTCGAGACGCTATAAACGGAACCTCTCCTCCCGTCTCCCTGTAAGATCTCGATATCGCCGGTATGAATCAAAAGTATCGGGCTCAAGGTTAAAGCCAGGCTTGCTTTTCGAAGACACGGAATACGAGAATACCCAGAGTCGTCGTTACACATCGGTACTGGGCGCGAGCTCTTCTTGCTATTTAAGTAACTACGATTCGATAAAAATGCAGGTACCCTTCGTTACCGACGAAATTCTTTTTTCTTGTATTCGCATTCCCAGAGCTTTTACTATGCTCTACGAGAGAGGATCTCCTCGTTAATGGTTTTATACACGTGACGCGCTTCGTCAACGCCGACGCTCATTATCCATTTCCGTCATGACTATGTATCAGAGCACTGACGAAAGGGCCTTGGGATCTCTTACGAACGGAAACGAGAGAACGTTCTCGTCCATTTCCTCGCCCTAACCTGACTCTTCCGCACGAGATACCCAGTAGCACTTGACCATCCTCCATTCTTCTATCTGTACGGAGCAACATCAGTCAGGAGCAGGTCAGACACGAAGGGCGTCCAAGGACGTTTTATGGCATTGCGCGCCACTAGGTTGGTACGTGTTAGAAAGAGACGCACGACAAGTCCCGACGGTATTTAACGCATCGCCATTCCTGGACCGGGAAACGTCATAAGAATGAAGGTAACCAAGTTGGCAATGCCGAAGGAGGTGAGAAGAGGAGTGTAGTGGAAGCGTTGGTTAGGTGAGAAAGGGGGAGGTAGTTAGTGGCGGGAGGGAGGAAGGGACGAGTAGCGTCAGAGGGGAGGGAGAGAGAGAGAGAAAGAGGAGTAAGACTGTGCAAGACCATGACAAAGAGGGCGGCGTGGTCCGGGGAGGAGGGTGAGGGGGGGTGGATCACTCCTGGATAAGAATGTGTGTCTAGTTTAGTGGGCAAGTAGGTCGCGAGGGAAACCAAGGGTTACGCAACTCAGTTCCAGTGTTATACAACTATTGACTCACCGGATTAACAAGTAGGCTGGGTGAAAACGAAAGCTGAGTGCTTGCCTGGCTGCCCGGTTGGCTTTGCTACCTTTATTACCTTGCCGCGCTCTCCTGCTACGAATCTTCTCTTTTTTTTTCTTTTCATGCTTTACCTCAAGCAAATCCAGTTCGCAACGGTATAACCAACGACAAGGATCATACAACGACTCGCTACCAGATATTACCTCTGTGTATTGTATGCCGTATGGTCACACATGCTCCGTCATTTCTTGTATGGTTATAGAGGTTAGATTGACTGGTTTGTTCTTTCTGCGGAAAGATGGCAGCGCTGTCGCGACGAGATTCCTTCACAGGCAGCGAACGAGGATAATTGGAAATGAGATCCAAGGAATCATTAGTAATTTTTATAGTTCGTGGTGAACGAGATACCTTCGGGAAATAATACGGTTAGTTTCTATTCTATGTTGGCTTAGTTCTCGGTCCTCATTTGCTGCATTATCACGTTGGAATTTTTCAACTGTCATTCGCGTTTTCTTTTGGGGTTACTTTTAAGGTACTCCGAGACTGGCACTCCTCTCTCTCTCTCTCTTTGTCGCAGTGCCCTTTGTTCTTCAAGTTTTTTGTACGCGCATACTCTACTGCCTGGGACGCTTGTTTTATTATCGAGCGGATCGAAGGTAATGCAGGTCACACGATATATAACGTGCATATATGTATATATAGTGATACTGATGTATGTATGTTGCTTTCCAGTCGCGTTACCGACCTGCCTCAAATATGCAACGGCTCGATGTATAAAAGTTCCTCGGTGTATCCTTCGACTTTATTATCGACCTCAACCAGTCGACAGGCGTCTCATTCTCGCGCCAGAGAGGATCTCTATATGTCTCTCTCTCTCTCTCTCTCTGTCTCTCTCACTCTGTCGCCTTAAGAGCTGAGAGTGAGAGTATCCAGTGTCGGGGGGTCTATTCTGTACACGTACAGGGTGCGGTAAGATATTGCAACAGTTAGCTCGATAGGGGTTGCCCTCCATCAGCTACCTGGTAGCAAGAGTAGCTGTGTATGTTATTATACATATATAAAAGAGGGGTGGCGTGGGCGGATGGCAAATCGATACCAGTGACACAGTTACCGAGTAAACCTGGCCCAGTTTCTCATCGACCTCATTCCTGCCTCCTCGTCTTCAATCCTCCCTTCCTCTACTCCACTCTTGCTCTTACTACCCTACTGGGCGGCCTGCACCATCGCCACCATCTTTCTTCAGCAAAGTTGCACGTGATCTTCTGTTATTCTAGGCGCGTCCACTGTGTCCGTATCGAAACCCTCTTCAAGCTTCACTGTAACTTTCTTGGCAGACTTGACTCGTTTAAAGAGAATCTTTTCGTAGGATAGCGCCGGTTTATCGAAGCCGTTCGATCAATATCCAACTAAGCACCCCTATCTCGTCACAAAGAAGGGACGTTGTCAATTTTTCGGATCTGTCCTATATTACGTGTCGTTTTACCAACAGACAGAACAGGCTGACTTCTGTGTATCTGATTATTATTGATGGCTTTTTTTTTCGTGTGCGTCCGGCTTTATTGGTCGTGTGTCTCGAACGTAATGGAGTCCTTCTAGCTTGTGGCTAATTGTCGAAAGCAAAACGTTCGAGGCATAGTTAACAAGATGGAGTCTCACGAGGGCCACCTACCGGTAGCCACGTGCCCTGTTTTGCGCAACGAGCCACCGATAATAGATTTATGTTTCTACTGGTTTTCACCGTGTGCCCTGACTTTTTGTGCCATTTCATCAAAGCCCCGCTCTTCTACATGACTAACGTCCGCTTTCCCTTTTTTAGTAATAATTCCACCCTTTCTACCGCGCCTCGCCTTGAGTCTTGTCCGCCTGCCTACTTGCTTCTACCTACTTACCTGCTTGCCTGGCTTTGCCTTTGGCTTATGCTCCCTGGCCTGTCTTCTGTGTCCGGCTGCTTGATTCTCTTAGTCACACTTGCCTTATGATTTCTTTTTTCGACAATCAGGATAAACCTTGCGGTAATTAAGAATACGTTTCGCAATACGGACGCTCATATTACTCACAGTAATTATGCATTCGTATCCTACACGTCGTTGTCTACGACCACTATCCAGAGCCCCTTTCGGCATCCGACCTCACCTGCTTGTTCAATTTCGTAATTCACAATGACTCTCGTGAAATCAAGTGCTCCGCGACACCCTGAATGGTACATTGATACCTTATTGCTTATTATATACGTGTTAGGTTACAGCGGATCCATTTAGCAGGACTTTCCCGTATTACGTTCCCTTGCGCTTTCGTTATTAATTCTTTCGAATTCTCCAAGTCCATCGTACTTTATTGGCAGGACACGTTACGAAAGTTTTCTGATATCTCACGCGACGTCACGATTATTGTCAGTCAGAGAGAAGCCGGCGAGCTTCCATAATTGTTTTTGATTCCCCGCACAAGCTTCGAGTGGCTACCGGTATCTAGCGTCGGTGGCGCTAGTGTTCCTTGTCCCATCGTACGGAAAAGCTGCGTTGAGTTTCCGTGCTAGGTATTATATAACCTACGAGTCTTTCGATTTTATATATACGCATTTATGTAGATAAATACAAGTGTATACCGGACTTCGTATTCTGTATAATATAATAATGTATATATAAAGCGATGGCGTCACGCTTGCCGGGTCTCCCTATAGCAATGCATTTTTTGTTGCTATCCTCTTGTACACGCGGAGACTGAAACTACGGTCTCTCTCCATGTGAGGAACGTTTTCTTCGGGTTAAGTCGGTACGGCAGTTGCACACAGGACGGCGGCGGCAAACTCATACTCATATACGACAGCCAATACGTGTATACAGAGCCGAGTTATTCACTCACTGACATAACCAACACAATGGCAAGTGCGCGAGCACGCTTCTCTCGGAGGGAGAACTGTGTCAAGGGCAGAGCTAGCGGGGCACCGGTCCGTGACGAGCCGAAACGAAACGAAACGTAAGAGCCGAGTTTTACCTGCCTTCTCTATCTACCTTGCATGCTCGCGCAGACTCCACGACGAATTACAGTTTCGACGCGTTACACAAATCCTCGGGTTGCGTTAAGATCATCGCAATCCGCCCTGGCTGCTAATCGTTTCTTACGCAACGGCCGGATGATGACCGAAGTCGAAATCGAATACAGGAGGATTCCTTGTAAATGAGTTTTATAGAAATCACACGTGTCCAATTACTCGGCACTTATATTCTCGTGAATTATTTCGAGGGATTACACATTTTTGGCAATACCGAACGTTCGCGAAGGATAGATCGAGGTGGGTCGCCATATTGGAAACGTAGAGCACTATGGGTACGATTCGTATGCACGACTATTGATTGTTGTTTGTTAATGATATACTGAATTGGTAAGGAATAACGTCATCCTGATTTTTCTTTAATTGATATAACACGCTGTCCCACCTATTCTTACAGTTAGTATCTGTGTTAACAACGTCCCGCGCGTCCTCGCTTCTCTCGATATATCTCGTTATTAACTGCCATTTTGAAAGCTTCGATATCAATCGAGTTCGCAGTGCGTTTCTACATCCTGGCTTACCTTATAGTTCATGGCTTATCGTCGCTTTACGGCGCCCGTAACGTATCCTTAATGCGTGTATGTACATTAGAATCTGATTGAACCGCTCAACCTCCAACCTGGGGTTGGAATTTGGATCAAGGAGGGCTCTGTTTACTGAGCGTGACGCCTTTATGGACGTTTACACGGAACGGACCTCCACTTAGGTAAAACTTCTTGGACACGTCCAGATGGAGTTTCAGATATAAAATATACACACCCACGTTATAGGTATGCCCGATAAATTATACCTGGAACGTGTTCAGCAATATCCCTAGGGAATTATTAGTTGGCAAAACAATCGTCCGTGACATCCTCAAGATAGTCCGTCACAACAACGTCCAATGGCGAGTGTCTCTCACGTCAGACCGTGCGATACGGACGCGCCCAAAAGGTCAACGGTAATCTCGTTAATGTTAAATTCGATAAAACAATGATTATTCTTAATAAGAGTGCATCCTGTACGTTTCACATAACGTACGGTTATCTTTGAAGCTACGTGTTCACTGTAATGAATATTTCACATTGCGCATACGAAATTTCACGTCGTGACGCTTCTCTCGCCTTTCTTCTACCTGTGGCAATCTTACGTACATACGTACGTCACGCGTTCCTAACCTCTTTCGTCGTCTCGCCGCGGCAGTCACGTTCGCGTCTCTTATTATATTTAGCGAATACCTGGAACGAGCGTGGACGATGCTGAGGTTTACGGGGTAAGATACGTCATCGTAATTACGCAGGGGAAATGCGTTAAGCGCGCATTCAGTCTGTTATGGGTCAGTTGAGATAGGTGAGCCGGAGATTTGCCAGGCATGGGATTTTTTATTCTTTTGCCGTCTGGTGCCAGCCTACGGGTCACAGAGTATATATATATTTAGTAATTCACTTATGCACTGTATACGTGTAAGGGGGTTATGCAATGTAATTGCAGTAAGTATTGAATTTGACCAGCAAGTTATATATGTATAAAATTATAGGACCAGTAAGAATAGTCCGTATCGAGTGGTTGGCAGCAGGTCCCTCTGGCCTTTGGATTTTTGCGCATTCCTATGCCCAGCCGTGAGTGCGAGGGAGACGAGGTTATCGCGAATCGCGTGCGCAAGACAAGGACACACGTGGCGGTTCGCTCTCTCGAAACAAACGAGAATCGGCCGATCGAAACTCCTGGATTCGCGGCGCTCCCGATTTCACGTTTATGAAACGTGCGCACCCTTTGAATATTTCCAATATTTCATGCGACACCGGCGGCCATGTTGCAGAGCGAATCGAAATCGAGTGGCACAATAGTTGGCGGAATTGGGACAGTGGCAATAGCTCCACTGTCGGGGGTCTTGTCTTGTTGGCCTTTTTGTTTTTTATCCCCCCCCCCTCTCGTTCTCCTTATTTCCGTCTCTTTCGTTCTCCCTTTTTATCACCCTGTCTTTCCCTCTTTCTCTTTCTCTCTCTCTGTCCCTCTTTCGGATAAAGGTGGCTACGTGCATCGGAGCGGAACCCGTTGTCTCAACCCAACGACACTGGGACCCCGTGCGTCTGCTGCACCGCGTGCATACGAATCTGTCGGTGCACTTGCGGCGTAACGTCGCTCTCATGAAAATTCGTACAATCGAGGGAGGGACCAATGTGCCGAGTCATTCGCCTCGTCGCGTCTCGTTCCACTTGAATATAGGGGATGCAATCGTTTCCTCCGGTAAGTCGCTATGGAAAGACGGCATAATGGCGGAATTGGGACAGTGGCAATATTCAAGTGGGCGGACTTTGTACGCGTCTTTTCTTTCTTCTCTCTAGCTGGCTCTGTCTCCTTTTTTTTTACCTTTTCTCTTCTTTTTTCTCTTCCTTCTTTAATTCTTTTTTTTCTTTTACATCGCTACTCTCCTCTCGCGAGACACACAATGGTGGATGGGTGCACCGGAGCGGAACCCGTTGTCTCTCAGCAAACACTTGGAACTTACCGGTGCACCGCGGTGTTGTTCCTCGACTCTTGCGTACACGCCTGTAGTGTTCTACATGTATTCTAGCCGTATGAAAAATCCAGCCATGATTTCAAAGCATGTCGTTGACACTTGGGTAATTGCTCCAGTTGAAGAAATCATTCTTTTTTTTTTTTGTAGCATTCTTACTCGTGTAGGACTTAACGTGACGGACTTTAATATTATTTGGGTGATTTCTATGTCAATGCACTTTTTTTTTCACTGGTTTCGGGATTATTGACGTCGTTGGTAAAATCGTGGAAAATATTCATGATTTGAAACCTTCTTTTTTTTTTAGTTTGTTGATACATCCATGGGCTTAGTTGCTAAAGTCAGACGTTATGGTCGCGTGTATACATATACATATATGTATATAAGGCTTGGTTCTAGAATTTCTTAGGTTAGACTAGATTAAGATGCCGCTCTACGTCTTTTCGTTATTCACGACTGTCCAGCGTTACGGCTACCTGTTATTCCACAGCGCCAGCCTATTTATATCGGCCTAGATTCCACTTTTATACCGAGGCATAGCTTGAGCCGACGAGCGCATTGCGATTCTCACGTTGGAACTTACCGGGGATTATTTTTACGAAATACTCAGTGATCCCGCGACGTCGATTGTCTTGATCATTTGTACGTGTGGAAAATTGCGACTGGGTACGATTACCAGGATCGAGGAGATACCCGTAATCTTTGAAGCACCTGTTACAGGATTCAAATATTCCATGAGACTGTTTACTGTATGCCTTTTCTTTAAAGTAGCGTAAAAAATTGTAATAAAATAAAAATTGCTGTTATGCGTTCATTTAAATTTCCCGCCTTTGTCCGCGAACGTATACTCGAGTGGAAATACTGGCGTGTCTAACGACGGCCTATTACGCTTTCTTGATAGACTGTACATAGAGAGTCCCACGGGGCCCTTTTAGGTTCGTCGACCCTCCGGCCATTTTCCTGGTCTAGTAAAGAGGGAATGGAGTGGTCGGGGGACTTTCGGATGTCAAACGAACTTACGACGTACCATCCTGGTTCATCCTGGTTCTTTGTTGAGACGATAGATGGTGATCAATATTATTTTATTTCTACCAATTCTCCAAGATTCGTTGGTTACGATCATTTTAAATTCGTCGGAGCATCCAAGGACTTGAGCTTTCGTGAAAATATAATTTTCACAGCGCCGCCATCTTCCCGGTCGAACAGATTCGTGTACCGACCTACTTGGCTGTGTGTGACGAAAGAAAAAAAAAGTAAAGCTATTAAGAAAGAGAGAAACGAAAGGATCAAAGAGAAAAAGGGCACTCTAAATCTATACAAGTTTACATTTAAAAATTGCCCTACGCCGGTAGATCAGTCGTGGACACATTTTGCGCCCGCAGCATCAATCCGGGGACGACCTTCACGTGAAAAAGAGCCCCGAAGGGCCTGACACGGATATATCACTCAAAATTTGTTGTATAGCCATAGCAACCTGTTCGTATTGCTGCCGAGACGACGATTCGACGCCGAGGTAACCTCAAAAGTGTCAAATATTTTTGGTCTCACGAAGAAACCGTTTAAAGGGTATATCAAAATAATATTTCTTTCGTTAAATCTTACTTGGCCCACTGTCGATTCATCTATGAGTCTTGTCTGTTGTTTTTCTTTTTTTTTCGAATTTTTTTCTCTCTTTTTCGTGACGCTCGGCAAGTCTCGGCGGGTCTCTCGAAGTGCGGCGTGCAGCCAGGCGTGCTGCGGGGTCTCTCGTGCGTGGAATAGGCTCAAGGCTGCGGCGGTGCAATACCAAGTGGCTATACTCACGGCTTTACTGGTTACTGCTTACTTCTTTACTCCTTACTACCTAATTCCTGTCGATCCGACGTTGTTAATCAAGCGACACGTAAATCCAGCAATGCTTATGATTAAGATCCACGAATAAGAGGCGTAATAAGGTAAACAATATATTTCACTATACGACACATGGTTATTGTGTCGACTATTAATACACTTTACTGTACCAAGTAGATCGTAGAGACACGAGTAAAATATTTTCATAGATGCCAAAAGGACTTGCTTGGCAAGGATACCTGTACGAATGATAAGCCATGACGAAATCTAGATTAGTGACACGAGATACGGACGAATAATAACAAAGAAAAAGTATCTTGGGGAAGAAAAAAAATTAATCTGCAATACGTCTAGTCGAATGCAGAGTCTCGTACAGTCCTTATCTAATCACCATCTCAGATATGGTTTTTACCTTTAATATCCACTGTCCAGGATTCTTTCTCCCCCGATCAAGATTTCTCTTGGTAATAACCCGGCATCGAGTACCCAGAGACAAGCTGAGTCATAATATATATATATTTTTTTTTCAATAAAAATCGACGCACTCTACGTACACGCGACATTTCGTACGGAATATTTTCATCTTTATTCTTAAAATAAGACAGTACGATTCTGGCCACCCAGGAAGGCAAGTGGACGCAATACGTAACCTAACCTGTAACAACATCGAGTTCCACAAGAAATATTCTCAGTGATGTCGGTACTAAGTCCTTTTTTTTCTTCATTCTCTAGTTCTTTCCCTCCGTTCTCGCAGAAGCGTCCGAGATGGCCCAGGGAGTTATTGGCGCAAGGGCGTCTCGACGCCAAGCCGTGCCTGCAAGCTGTGGGGCGCGCAGGAGGGGGGGAGTAGGGGGTTCGCGCGAGAATTCGCCGCCGGCACAAACGGTAGATATTGGCTCTAGTTCCTCCATACCAATCCAGAGGGATACGCGTCGCTTTAGTGTAGGTGGGTGTTCGCTCGTGGAGAAGGCGGGTTTGTGTTGCAGCTATACCAGCTAGGGACGACGCTGTAGCACGGGAACGGAGTGCGGTCAAGTGTACTGGGTAACTGGGTCAATGAGAACCGACCGAGTGAGGCGCACGCGCGGCGCGAACGAACGAGCCTTCTTGCTAACCTAACATTTCTATATATTATCTGTCTATTATTATGAACGCCGATTCAGCGGTGACCGTAGGTGGGCTTCTCCCGCCTCCTGGGGAGTCTACCTCTTGTACAAGACCTCGTGCCTCCTGTCTGTCTCCTTAACTACATATACCATCCACATGGTAACTACTGTTGTGTCTCTGCTTCGAGAATGCAGAAGTGTTACTTAAGACATACAAATATCAATTTATACTAATACTCTGAACGAGCATGAATGAAGCATCTTCAGACGGTAATCCAATAATTCCAATCGCATTCTGAAATTTATATTCAAGCATTGATATCGCTCTGAGCAATCTTATCGATAGCGACGACCCGCGAAAAGGCCTCTTTGCTGTCGCTTCGAGCACCCGATACTCCTTCCGGAATGACAAGGATCGCGCATTGCGATCGTGTTATCGTACGGTACGAGCGACGTACATTCTAGTCATTACGTCATTGCACATATGATATATATATATAGCGAAAATAAACATGGCAATGCACAATTTCAATTTGGCGCAATAATAAGTATAAATCCATATGGCGACTCTTGTATACATATTGTATTATGTACTCGGTGCATTATATATACTAAATGTGTCAATATATATATATATATCATAGCCAAAGCCAGAGGTATACATAGGTAGTCACGCATGCGAACTGAGAACACTGTAACGCGGAGCCAGCAAACAATCAGGTCAGTCATATCAAACTGACCTACATTCGTTATCGCGCACGTTATCGCGACTGATAAAGCTCGTCATCGGCCATATATAATTATACCGGTAGGAAGATTCAGGAAAGACTTCCTCAAAGTCTTGGCCCGCGGGTACAGCGGGAACCTTAGCATCCGACGAATAGTCCCCTCTTTAAGCCTACGTTAAATCGGCTACCCTCGAAGAACCCTTCGTAGCCTCTTTCTTCTGTCTTCCAGTGCCCCCCCCCCCTTCATCCCCATAATCGTGCCCTTTAACCTTAACAAGAGTCAAACTCGAGCTTCCGGCATTTAACTCAGCCGCCATCCCTTCCCTTCAACTTGACCCGATTATTCTTCTTCGCCAAACGATGGTTACCCGCACGGCTCTCTAAGCGGCAGACATACGGCTTCCTGTTTCCACAATGATTCTAATGACAATCCTGACCTCCTTATCAGCGACTGTTATCTCTACCCGATCATCTACCTAAAAATTTACCAATTATAAATTTATTTGTTTTCTTTCAACAGAAGTGCCATCTATCGGTTCGTTCTATATTTTTTTTTGCGTATGCTTCACGGATACGGTCACTGTCTAACTCTTGTCACAGGACGCTTATCGCTTATCGTGCCACGTAAGAGCGTCTAATGATAGACCGTCGACCCTTATCCAGTCAATATACTGTATGTATATATATATTTCTTTTTTCAAGACAATCGTAATGGCGATGCGTCGTGCCGAAACGAAAGCAATTACCAGCAAGTGCATTGCGCGCTCTAGCACATATATATATATTTATCCGTCGTTCCCCTTTGTGGATAATTATTATTGCGTGCGGCCATACATAAGCATGTATATATATATGTGCACACACGTTAAGGCCGGACACGTGTTCAAGTGGAAATATATACGCGGAGCCAGTGGTGCGTGTAGTAACATCGTTGGGTATTCTTTCTCTCGAGGGAGTTGCCAGGTAGATTTCTTGTGGGTATCTGGGAGAGAGAGAGAGAGAGGTAAATAGTACACGTAACGAGATAGAGGAGTAAGGATAATTGGAGCTCGCCGGCGTACCTACTCACTTGGTAATTACGTGGACGGCCGAGATGAAAGTACGGGGAAGAGAAAGAGGGAAGGCCGTTGTTCCGTAACAGTGCCGACGGAGAAAGGAGAGTCGATGAGAGTGGCTTACTTCACGGGGCTCTCGAGGTAGCTCCTCCTCTCTCGTTTCTCTCGTAACCGCATAACGTAACAGACGTAACTAGTTCCATTGCCAACGAAAGGAACGCACGGGAAGAAAGTAAAAGTGGCCGCGTCACTTTTCGCGCTCCTCGCTGCCTTCTTGGCTACACGTGAAAGACTTTCTCCCAGTTGTGGTCGCTCACGATTGCTTGGCTGTGTCTTTGCTGTACTGGTTTGTCGTAAGGAAAACCTGATTTGATTTAGCATAGTGTATAGGTATATACATATGTGTGTGTGTGCACTGTAATGGAGACGCAGGTTCACTTTGTAAATTTCTTTATAGGTTATGAACGCGTGGGACGCGATAGAGGTGCATTGGGATTAAAACTGTTGCCCCCTTTTTTTGTTTCGTGGTAGCTCCTCCTGGCTGATTTGAATAAATTAAAATGCCTTCGGCTCGAGCGTGGACAATGTAACAAGCCCGGATGGCTTTTGGTATAGCTGTAAGTTAAAAATATTCCTAGTCCGACCTAGTCTTTGCTCGAAAACTCCTATACCTGACAGGCTTGCGTCTGGTCTGCTTGGAATTGTTATGGCTTCCATTAAGGCTCCTTATTATTAGTCCCCGTACCTAGTCGTAATGGCGTGCGAGATCTCGACTCACATGTGCGACCTTCGACGAGTGCTTGTTTCAATCGTAATGGTTATTAGGTAGTTACTGGCAGTCGCTCTGCGTGTAGCCATGTTGTTTTTTTTTGGAATTGTCAGAGCAATCTTCATTTCGAGTCGGGTTGTTTCTTTATAGTGGATTCAGTCAGTCAGGTTACGTCTTGGTGGATGCGTGTCTATTTTATTAGGGTAAAGGTGGAATGGATTTGAACCTGTATTGTGGGGAATGTAAAAAAAAATAATTTTAGTTCAGTGGCCATTTTTTCGATTGACGTACATAGGCGAGGTTCGAGTTTATTTAATGTTTCTATTTTTTTTCTTGTTTTTGGTTACCTATCCTTTCTCCTTTTTCTCTCTTTTTTATTTCTTCTTCTTCGACGATACTCCTGCAGACGAATAAATTTTGGCTTTACAGCCTCAATAACTGGTTTTACCGTCCGGGGGCGCGGAGCTATCCATCCTCTGTCGTGGCTACTTGGTACACCGTTTTGTAACTTCATGGCTGGCATGTGTCCACTTCGGGGCAATTGTCAACCATAAAATAAGAAAGTTTCTGCCCGTTTTCGTAAGCACTTCTTCTGCGAGATGAAAAAAGAGAGAGAGAGAGAGAGAGAGAGAGGGATATTAGACAAGGGCTCTTTTCTAAAGGGCGGCGGTAACTCAGGGTCACTGGGTCACTAGGAAATACCGTTACGAATTGCACGTAATTCGTTAAGCCAATTTTGAAAACGCTTTCAAAATATTTACACCTACCCTTAATTTACGACTCGCCCTTTCCAGCAACATACCTTGTTATACCCACTGTAAACGCCACACTCCATACCGTCTATAAACCCCCGGCTTCTCTCTATAGATGGCACCACGTCCACTTAAGGGTATGGCGTGCTTCGGGCGGACACGCAACAGGCTGTATAATTAGGATACTCGAGTGACACTGCCTCTTAAATATTTTCAGCAAATCTTCACGCACTCGTTCCGTACATTTTTTCTTGTCTCATTCTCAGTACCTTCGATGTCCGGTACTCTAAGTAGGAAAAAGAAAAATCTTCGACGGACTGACGTCCATCTCGAATCTCCTGTCTTATTTGCGCATCGATAAAAAAAGTAGACTGTCTCATCGCAGCTGGAAAATATATATGTATATACTTGTATGTTATAAGTGGTGACTCTACGGGCCTCGTGTCCCTCCTGCTGTCCCGCTCTATTCCTTACCTCAGCATCGTGCCCCGTGTCGTAACCAATACACTCAGGTGATACTCTGTCTGCCGTCGCGACGCTGGCAAACACAGCGACGCCTGCTGGTAGCCCCATGTGGGTAACTGTGTCAAGGACGTGCGAACTGGGCTGCAAAACGGCGGTTCGCGTTTCGCGAATAAAACCGGACGCTACCGAGAAGCGATGCCTTGGTCGACTATTTTTACGTACAAACTTCAGAGGGGGGGAAGGGGGGGGTCCTATATGGTTATTCTGAATTCCCTATGGAAATTAAGAGATTGGATTTGCTATTTTTAGAGGTTAACGTCGCATGCAGTTGTCTTACGTAGACACGAGAATCATTGTTGTGATCAAAGCCGATTTCTAACGGAACGACTAGATATCACCCGAGTGTCTCGAAGGTCTCGACTGTCGCTAAGGGAAACCTCCAATGTTACTACACGAACAAACTCGTAGACGCAATTTCAGATTTAAACGTTAATCCACAAATTTTCTCTCCCGGACTCGACATTTGCTTATAAAAAGTCAATTGTCACTAGTACTTGTACGATCCGCCAGAGGTGCTGGCGACACTAGCAAATCGTCGTGACGCGACGATGCCCGATCGAAGGAGGAGCGACTGTCGCTCGTTACGATTCTGGGATAAGGTCGTGGATAATGCATGAGTACTGATCGATCCCTATCGAATTTTTTGCTCAAGGTCTTACCTTTTGGCGTAGGAAGAACGTTCGAAGGAGATGCCTGATGAAATCTTCTGTTTTTCTTTATCTGCTCCTTTATTTTTAGATATTTTAATAATTTCCGTCAAACCTCGACTCCCATACCTCTGTCTTATAAACTTCGCTCTGTGATTGGCTCACTCATTGTCTCCTCCATCCCTAACGAGAATTCCTATTGGTCGTTTACCGAATTTCGCTAGACCCGTTGCGACAGATTCGTAAAAATATGATCCCCAATGGACGCACTTTTCTTTAAGCGCTTATAAAACGTGCCATAAATATATTACGGTAACGCCATTGGTAACGACACAATGAGTTAGATTTTACTTTTAGTTTCGAAAATGGGATTGCGGAGTGGGACAGGCCTTGGCACACTTTGCACACATAAACATATCTGCATATATATGCAGATATATATTTTTACACAGGGAGACGCATGAAAATATATTTATATATATATATATATATAAAGCATTGTGTATATATGTATATATACCCAGTAATGAAAAGTCACACATACGGCTCTAAATACTTGTGACAAATATTACAAGTAAGGTACTGGCATGCCTACGTAACGTTAGAAGATATTAGGCATGTCGTGACCGTCGGCATCTTTTCAAAGCTTCTTTAGGCATGATTCTGCGTCACGATAAGAATATCCAATATAAAAATTACAATTGATCTTTAATTAATAATAGCATAGAACAGGGATTCCGTTTGTCATATAAGTATCCCGCTTGGTACCTCAAAGGGCATATAAAGCCGGACAGGAAGTTTGTCGAATTGTCAGCAGGTACGAGGAAGTCTCGCGAAACCACACTGGCAATAATTTCCTAACGAAGCGTGTCGCGGCACCTGAAATGAATTTTTTGCATTTCATTTTATTTCCCTCGTTTATCAGACCGTGTCGTTTTCACCGGTCGTTAAGCCTGCCGTTGCACGTTTGCTTTGATCGGCGATCAGTTCTCTTGCGTACATATTCCCAAATTTGCCTTTCGCAACGTTACACTTCGACCCAGCTAGTTTCTCGGCGCTGTGTACCAACTTCATGAAATTGAGCGCCGCGCTTGGCCCTGACGGTGTGAAACAGCTAGAGCTACAGCACAGGGTATCTGTTGGAAAAATGTTAATATTAATAATAATATTAATAATAATAATAACTGGTAACCGTTGCAATAATCGACAGGACGATAGTCCATTTTATCAGTGATAATAGACGCATGAAAATCAATGACACCTTAATGACACTTTTTAATGCGGATTTTTAGGTTATGCCTTACGAGGATTTTTTCACGCTTTTAATGGGCTTTGTGAATTTGTAATTTTTTTAATTTTTTTTTTTTTTTTAATCAAACACTTGCCCAGCATCATGTAGGTCAGTGATAAAAATATACTTCGAACGAGGCGATAAGTGTATGCGTTATACATGTATAATGATGTCACAGCACTGGGAAGCGCGTTTTTTTACTGTCGACAGAGTTAGTCGAGATAATCCTTAGTGCGCACGTTTTATTTTTATTTATTTTTGTTGCTCCGGGTTACTCGGCTAATGATAAAAAATGTTTTGCGCTTTTAAACGTAGTTTTTATGCATTTTTTTGTAATATACATATATCAATATACCGACTTCGGTCGTAATTGTTATTGATTGTTGCACTGACTCTCGTAGTCTTTATCTGGGTACTCCATGCGTGTCGTCGAAACGGGACGTTTCTTCAGCGCCAGTAGGAATTTCGTTCGTGCCGTCTTTCAGCATTTTTAGAATTCAGTAGGTCAGGCTTCGCTTTCGTTCAGACATTGATCTCCGTTATTCTCTCTTTCGTTCATTCACTGACGACTTTTTTTCTTTCTTTCTTTCATTTTTCTCTCATCCTACAAACGAAATCCCACGTCTTAACCCTTTCGTTCGAGAATAATGTTACCTGGCAAAATTTTATATCCCCGAAGGCAGCACAAGCATACACAAACTGAAAGAATGAATAGCTAAAAAAAAATCGATCCTCTTTTATACCAATACTCCTGGTACATGTCAGAAAAGAAATGTATAAAAAGTAATTGAAAAAAAAAATTTTCTAAATACATTATTCCATTCGCTTGCATTTCATACGTTACGTTATGCATCTGCGCGCGCGCCATAATTGCAGAAGTGCAAGTCTGCTCGTCGTATGGGACAGATAAGAAAAAGAGAGACTGCAGCGCGCGATAGATAAGCAAGAGAAAGAGAAAATAACAGCAATATAGGAATACAAGACCGTGTCGGATGAGTTACCATAAGAGTAAGAGAGTAGAGACTATGCGGAGTCTGAAACGTGTAAGACAAGAGTGGAAGATCGGCGCGAGCAATGTGTATACGTGTAACGTATATGTGCAAGGCGGTAAGAAGCGAGCGGTGAGAGGCGGGAAGATAGAGAAAGAGAGAAAGAGAGAGAGAGACTGAGCAGGGGTATAAAAGAGAGAAGACAGAAAGAGAGATAATGAGAGGGAGTGAGTCGCGGCTGCGTCATGTTCTCAGCGAACTGGGTCAGTGGGTCCCCCCACCAGGGTCTGTCCGCACATCTACTCCGGCATACACAAAGCCAGGCACTAGCTGTCGGGGAGTGCCAACGGCGTTGCTGTTGACCCATCCACGGGCTGTGCGGCCTCCTGCGTGCTCTGCGTGCTGTTCCTGTGGCTGCCCTGACTGCTCTGATTGCCATGCCTGATCCCAGATCAGACCCCTGACTCTTCCACGAAAGCAAGAGTCCCGGTCCCACAAAATATACATATCTTCCTTTAAATGAATTTCCAATCTTGGTTCAAAGATCGAGCACACTAGTGCTTACGGTACTTGAGATATTAAATTTATGAATGTTGCGTCAAGAGCTTTATTTCAATCTAAATGCCGTGCCTTCGTCGATTATGCCTAGAATAAGTTTCCAGTATCTATCCAGTCTCAGGCATATATTTTAGTATCGATAATCCAGTCTCGCAGGAAAGATCATCAGTCACGTGGAAGAATACCCAGCAACGGTTAAAAACTTTTCTACGTAACATATATACAAAAAGTCATTCAATATACCTAATCCGAGAGTTATTCCGATCAAGTATGATACCTCGTGGACGGAATCTTTCTTATAAAAAAATAAAAGCATATCGTTCTCCAACGGATGGCAATCCGTCGTATAGACGGACAATATTTCCTCGGCCGACATAGACCTGGTTCCGTAAGTGGGTCATCCCCACTACTTCGGATCTCCCTCTCATGATCGTCATCGTATACACAGCTACTGCTGCGCCGGCGGTGGTGGCGTCGGTCGTCACCGCCGCCGCCGCCGCCGCCGCCGCTGCCGCTGTCGTCGTCGTCGTCGTTGTCGTAGCATGGTCCACCTCTCGTCCCGATCCTCTACTAGTAGCCTCATGACGAAGTCACCTCCGTCGTCCACCACTACTACTCTAGAGGCACCTGGCTGCTGCTGCTGCTGCTGCCCGTCGTCGTCGTCGTGGTCGGCGCGCGGCCCGCGCGCTGGCATGCGCTGCTGAATCACTTTCACTTATGCCGTGCACTGTGTTGCTTAGTTCGCCGGTACGCGCGACTATACACGACTGTACACGAGGATAGACGAAATAGAAGCCGTTTCTTGCCGCGCTCGCGTTCTACAGGCCGTTCCGTAAGACCGGTACGGATATACAATACGGACGAATAGTTTAAAATTCTTTTAAATTGTATTACGTATATTACGTTGATTAGGAATATATGAGAAGGTGGATATAATGATATGGTAAAATATGTAAAATTAGTATGCGCTAAGGACGAAGTCCGGTAGGGTCTTGAGGTGCAGTGTTAGTTCGTTAAGAGTTCTAAGAGGGGCGCTCTCGGGGTATAGTCAAGGGGTGGGAGAGAGACAGAGAGAGTGACCAAGAGTGAGAGAGCGAGTAGCAAGAGTGACGGGGCCGGCGGGGAGGCCGGGGGGAGGCTCAGCTGGGAGCGTGAGAGGAGGGGGAGGGGTGGCCCTTCAGGAAAGCAACGAGGCAAGAACAACTAGTCGCACGCAGATAGTCGACCTGTCAAGCCGCTTCGTTCGAGGGCTCCCGGTGTGCAAGTCCGCGCTTATTCCTCCCTCTCTTTCTCTCTCTCTCTCTCTTCTCTCTTTACACTTTCACACACACACAACACACACACACTCTCTCTCTCTCTCGTTCTCTCTCTTTTGTCTCATTCCTCCATTTTACACACTCCCTTCTTTATACTCCCTCTCCGGGTCCTCTCTCACTCTATCACACTCACATTGGTGTGACTACCTCGTACTCGTGGTCGTCTCTTGTGCCGAAATCTTCACGATCATCGCGCCGCGACGACAGTTTGCATCGCGCACGCGGTATCGCGACACGGCCTTTGAGAGTTTTCTGTTTCTTCGTCGTACAGATATTGGATATGATCGTTCATGCCTGATCCTTTACTCTACGTGCTTCAAAAGTGTATTCAGTGATCAATTGGATTGCAGTGAGGAAAAGCATCGTTGATGAATAGGTGTTTGTTTTTTTTTTTAATGCTGTTTTTGACATCTTGTGCCGTCACACTGGTACGGGACTGACGACTTTGTTAAACGTTACCCTGGATTATTGATATCATCGGGATATTTGTTATTCGTTATATTGATTTTACGAGCTGCGATTAAAACGAGGAAAGGAAATCTTTGTGACAGCAGTAGAACGCGACGAGATGCATCGGACGCTGTACCGCTCCCTCGTCCGCGTGGTGCGATTGTTTTGGTGAACCGGTGGACCGTGACTGGTGAGCGTAACGTGTGTGTATACATGCACACGTGGGATATATATATACATATACGGGTATATACGTGCGTTACGTACGCAAGTGTCATTCGACGTATTCCTGTCGGAGCGTCGCGACGTCTTTTACCAGAGAAGAGAAGGACAGACGTATATGAGATTATTGAAGGAATGTGTTGTCACACGTCGTCCTTAGTACCTTGCACGATTATGTATAGCAAGAGTATATACGTGGATCGTTGATTGATATTAGCTATTGGGAAGGAACGTTCACGTCTATCCTGGTTTCCGGTGGTGCCGGATCTTTTTGGGTGCGCGTAGATATATCGTCTTCGTGTAATCGAGCCGCCAGGTTAGGCTTTATGTGCCGAGAGCACCTAGCGGACGGTGGTCCTACGAGTCCCAGGGTGATATGTTATTGGAGATGGAGCAGCATTCGGGCCTGATATCGCTGAACATGTCGCCGTTCCAGCTGAGCCCTCAGGGTAGTCCTCAGGGCGCCGGTGGGCAGCAGCAGCAGCAGCAACCTCATTACGGCTCGCCCGTACCATATAGTAACTGTGCCCAAAGTCCGCCCTCCACGATGTGCCATCAAAATCAGCCCCAGCCCCAACCCCAGCCCCAGCAGCAACAGCAGCAGCCCCCGCAACAGACACAAGCGCAACAGCATATATCCGGTCTCAGTCAGGCCCATAGCCAGTCACAGTCTCAGGGCATGCTAGGCTTCGAGGCAGCGTTCTTCGACGCGATCGCCCTCGAGGAACGGTGTCCTATGTGCGGCGACAAAATGTCCGGATACCAGTACGGCCTCCTCACCTGCGAGTCCTGCAAGGGCTTTTTCAAGCGTAACAGCTCGCCCTGCAGCAACAAGAAGGTCTACACATGTCTGTTCTCGCCTACAGGGGGTGGCTGTGGTACCTCTTCAGGGCTCGATGGCGGGACGTACGCCGGTGGCGGCGGAGGTGGAGGCGGCGGAGGTGGCGGTGGTGGTGGTGGTGGTGGTGGTGGTGGTGGCGGCGGTACCGGTGCTGGAAGCGCAGTGATCGCTGCCAACAATGTGGCCCCGGTTGGTGCAGTGTGTCATCCTGGATTGGGTCAGGTCGGGGTCGGTGTCGTCACTGGTTCCATACCAGGCCCCTCCGACTTTCCAGACACCAAGGACGTCATCGAGGAGTTGTGTCCTGTCTGCGGCGACAAGGTCTCCGGGTATCATTACGGATTGCTCACCTGCGAGTCCTGTAAAGGCTTCTTCAAGCGCACCGTCCAAAACAAAAAGGTCTACACGTGCGTCGCCGAGCGATCATGTCACATCGACAAGACGCAGCGCAAGCGCTGTCCCTTCTGCCGGTTCCAGAAGTGCCTCGAGGTTGGCATGAAGCTAGAGGGTGAGTCTTTGTTTGTTATCATTGTTAATCCTTACTCACTTATTCTCTTGGGCTTGTCGAATTCCTCGTGATCTTGCACCTAGCTCTTACTTATTATTTTGTTCCCACTTAACCTCTCTAAGGTATATCGCAACGCCATCGCCGCAGACGCTTACGTGCGTGCACGAGCTCTGTGTGTGTTACAGTGCGTTTCGTATGTACGTACGTGTTTCGCGTTATTTTTTTACCTTTTCATTTCTGTCTACCTGGGTACGTTTTCCACCGGTTTCACGCCCACCGACTTCGACAAGCCTTACCATCGGCTCTCTGTTCTTTTGCTTTCTAGAATTATTGTGACGTCTATGTGGGCCGCACCACTCGGCCGGATTTCGCGTTGGTTCAAGTTTCGTATTCCTTTTTCTATATGCCAGTGGATACAGTGGTTGGTATCTTTTATCGCGACTGTTTCTTCAATGCGTTGGAGCACCTGAAATAAAATAAAAAATAAAAACGTTAGATAGCGAGAGTGAGAGAGACAGAGAG
This sequence comes from Calameuta pallipes, assembly GCA_030142375.1. Classification (NCBI taxonomy): domain Eukaryota; kingdom Metazoa; phylum Arthropoda; class Insecta; order Hymenoptera; family Cephidae; genus Calameuta; species Calameuta pallipes. Next base: position 162,004 of record JARQSW010000647.1, read on the forward strand.
AAGAATTGTGGAGAATTCGAATCTTGAAATTGCCTTATGGGGATTTTCTAGAATTTCGACTCTTTGATGACACTGGCAGAATGTCAGGCCCGTATACTTGGAACATGTCGAAATCTTTTAATGGCAAAAGTGACAGTTAACGTTTCGCCATTGTCGACGACTCTTTAGGTAATTTTTCTTTTACCATCGACAATCCTATAGAAATTCTTGTGGTGATTTTAACGATTATCCGTTTTCGCGCTCGTGCGTGTTACACTGTATTTTGAACCACGTAGTGTTTTTCTCTGTCTCTCTCTCTCTCTCTCTCTCTCTCTCCGCCTGTGTATATATATATGGACACAGCTGATTGGCTAACGCGAAAAGTTTCCAGAATGCCTGCAAACATTTTTGAAAGGAATCGGGTTCGCATGAGATTTCACCGTGTTAGATAACGTCACGAAAGTCTAGGTTTCGCTAATAGACGTCGGTGCTGTCGAAAATTCGTTATACATCTCAAGCCGAAGACCCTTGTCTCTTCCTTGATTTTCATTAATTGAATTGGGTCTCGCCTGATGTTACATGAGATAAGATCAGAAAGTAATAGTAATAACCAAACGAATTACTACGGATGATTCGAGTTAAAACGCATATGTCGCCATTTGCTATTTAAATTCAAGACCCTAAAAAGAAAGCCGTCCACGACTTTCCCCCATTCTCGCGTATCCCATCGAAGCGTAGTGACGCCTAGCGTTGCCAATGAGTCAATTAAATAATACACTCACTTAGCGTAACGCGAACGTGTAGAAAAATCAAACAGGCGTACAGTCGGGAGTACGTAAAATAGAAGCCCAAAGGGAGTCCCACTTGTTGTTTAGCATCCGTTCCTCGCCATTTACAATGTCCTCGTCTGATGGCCTCTGTCACACGTGGTAGGCCGTATAGTAACGAGTCACCAATATCTCTACTTTCGAGAATGCACTTGCGCGTTGCATAGAAATTGTCACGGGTAACCTTCCGCGTTATCGCATCGCCACCGATAAGCTGGCTTGGAGAAAGAAAAAAAAAGGTAACCCGCGAAGTACTTTTGTAGAGCCACAGGCAATCGAATCAAGTGTCCGTCTGGACAATCGTATCATCGCGCTCGACCTATCTGTTGCCAAGTACTTCTGTATATATATAAATATATATTTGTGTATACGAATGCATTGAGAAATTTGTTGGATTGGATTTCGTTTGGTCGTAGTGAAATATGGGTGGGAAAAAAAAATTAATGGCGTCCAGACGCCGCGTTGCTGTGATCGAACTTGCGTCTCCCTCTGTAGTATTTATGTAATCGGTGATTTCTGGTTGAGAACCCTTTCGCCAATTGAGAACCTTTCCTTTCGACTGCCGTGCTGCTCTTTGTTTACGTTTGCGACGTCGCGTGCAGTGCGAGGCAAAAGTCGGCCAGAGCCCACGTGCATCGGCTGCGACGAAAGGGAAAGCCGTGAAAACGAAATTCTTTTTTTCACTCTCCCTCTTTCTCTCGTTATCTTTCTGTTTCTTGTCTGTCTTTATCTTTCCTTTATTTTATTGTACAGACATACTGGATTTGTGCGTATCTAACGTTCTTCCTCAGTCAGTCCACTGTGTGATCAGTATTATCATGGACACGTTTTGATCCATGGGCTTATTTGAATTATGTGTGAATTTCTTTTTGTTTTTTTTTTTTTTTTCATAGTCCGATATGAGTGTAGAAATTTTGCGCGCGGTCAAGAATCTTACTATTATCGATATTATTGAGGTTTCCTTTTTTTTTTTAAATTGACGTGGTAACAGCGTACATTTACTTAGCCTATTGGGTGGAGCAAATTATTTTTTTCTCTTTTGTCTTATGCATTTTTTAAGATACGTTCGATGGCATCTAACGATTTGGAGTATTGTTTGACGTTTTATTGACCTTGGCAGTGGCATTGACATGGTGACACAAAATGACGGTACAAAATTGACAATGGCCACCTACGTTTGGATTTTGCGTTTCGCGATTGACAATATCACTAGGAATCCTAGACTAATGTTTACTGTACAAAGCGTAATCGTCTCGCATGGACCACTTTGATATTACGATGCTGCTGTCCGTTAACCTTGGACTACTTCACTTTCAGATTAGCTTCTCACGATGCGTTTCTATCTCTGATTTCCAGTCACATGGAACCGCGGCATACGGTATTCATTCAAGTACTTACGTAAGGCCGTTGGATTGTTTTATTTTTTTTTTCAAAATTATTCACTTCTCCGAGAACCTTGGCTACGTCGGCGTGTATCGCTGTTCGAACGATTCTTACGAAAATTGAGGTTAGGTGCGGTAACGTGAATGGAAATTTTGGAAAAAATATTGTCGCGGTTATTACCAATCCGAAGGGTGCAAAAAGGGTATTATTAATTAAATTTAGTGAAAATAAAACCTCGGGTCCTTGTCGTCCTGTACACCCCAGAGCTATTGATTTTACAAAAATTATGACGTAATACGTCGACCTGGTGAAATTTCCCTGAAGCAATTTTTTCTCGGGCTTCCTTACTCTATATAGGAAAGACTTACTTTTCGGTTATTACAATTGTCAGTCTTTCGACAGTTTGACGTTGTTACACCTTTTGTAAATTCCTCGTACTCTCATGTTGTCGAATTTCACGGAATTCACTTCTTCACCGGTTTATACGATACCTCGCGCGCACACGCGTTAACTCTTGCCTGTACTGTACCCATATCGTTTGAATTTATATAAACGGCACGTAGCTTTTAAAAAATATTTTTTTTTTGTTTACGCGAATCATTTTCGCGCTCCTGGCGCAACAGTGTTCGAAGTGCATTATGGGACGAATCAATGAAGGATCACTCTATAACGTCGACAGCGATAATGTAAAAAAAAATTGCCATGGGAAATCATCTGAGAATTATCTCCGACTTGGCGCGTATGAATCGATCGAGCGCGTTTCCGTAAGTCTCAGGAGAGTGGAGAAAATTGGAAAATCAACTTGAAAATTATATGTCGAGACCTTTTGGTTGGCTGTGTGTTGTAAAAGTGAGAGCAAGCCCCAAGTGTTGTTATGACGGGAGAGCGTCGAAGCCAAAGGAAACAGAGACGGGGAAAAAGAAGGCAGATAAAAGCAGAAAGGTATATATATACGGGACTAACTGTGCACAGGTAACTCGGAAAATCACACAGGACAACAGAAATCGCAGTGTACTTCTGTTTAGAAACTTACAAATTTCATAATTATTGTATTATGTTGCAAGACGGTGCTATACCTGCCTCGGCCTGCTTGCCTGTTTGTCTGACTCCTACCTCCGTGACTCTGGTGGGGAGAAAGGTTAGGTTGAGGCGGGAATTGTGTAATCCCTCGTTGTGGAGCCTCTTCGTCTCCTTTTCGTCGTCCACCATTATATTATATTTCTTTTAAAGCGTGATCACTCGCGCCGTACCTCGAATTCCTAGTAACATTTTGATCCCGGCAGTTATTCCCTGCGAGCGGCGGGTACGTTCCAACATGGCGGACATCTAGTTTCTTCTTCCTTGCACGACTCTAGTCAACACAATAGGAACCGGCAATATCGAACGACACGTACGCGGCCGATTTTACTCAAAGAGTGAAATTATTTCTTCCACACTTTACCTTCGCGTCTCTTAAGTTTTATACGTAAATATATACCATCGGTGCTTAATGCCACTACTCGAGTAGACTTGACTTTAGCGAGCAGCCACCACCGACGCGAGTAGGGTTACGCCTATCGGTTAAGTGACTGAGTGACTGTCTAACAGAGTGAATAAGTGACTCGCGCCCTTCGCGTATGAGGATTTCATGGTTGTCAACGCTTCTTCGTTCCACGTACCTGTTTATGCGCGAACAGTGTCTACATGTTCGCATTAAAGGTTGTCGGATATTGCTACATCCGATGATACACCAGGCCTTTCCTTGAGCCACTCATTCTCGTTCTTAATCTATTTGCACAGCACGCGTAACCATAGTAATTTCTGTTCCTTTGCTCGGCATTATCCTTGATGCACTAATTGCGAGTCTGACACGAGGAATTTTTATATTTCGTTTCTCCTTAGCCAAGCATCGTTCTCCGTCGCGTAGAAGCGCATGACAGGTAACCTGGTGAGGGAGTGATGATGTCATGGCGTGAAAACTCCGTGGAGGACTCGAGAATTGCCATGACGTATCCCGCGCGAAATTATGAATTCGTAATCGATTAAATGGGAGTCTCGTTGCACGACTTTCTTTTTAGGTTAGAAAATAGTGACTGTCTGTATCCCAGTATACGTACCAATGCCAGAGAGAAGAGCAGAGCATGGAGGTAAAAAATTATTGAGTCATAGAAAGAAAAATAAATTTAAATAGATGCATGATCCACGTGAATGCCCTTCTTGTAGGTACTTTTCAACGCCCGTACCTTCCTCACTTCGCAAGTCCATAATCGTCACGGCGGTTATCTCGGTCAAATAGACTTTTACCCGACGCCATTCTTCGAATGTCGTACTCGCCGAGTTCGAGACACCAAGAGAACGTGTTACGTACCCGCGTTACCTGGTTTTTCTGTCTATCCGTCTATCCATCCATCCATGCCAGCTCGGGGAGAATCCAAAGGATTTGATTATGGAGTAGGCGAGCGACTGTCCCCGTCCGCGGCCGTAAGTGTACGACCGCGTCGCGACGTCGATCTAGAAAGGCCACCAAGGAACCCCGTTCGTCGCGCATTCGACACAGCCAGATGGATTCGAGTCGTATTGAAGTTAATAACGTATCGCCCACGCGCGACAACAGCGCTTTAACCACCCACGCGATTTCTTCCTCGGACCGGATAAAGAAGCCGACGGATCCCAAGCAACCTCAGAGGCTGGTCTCTGCAGTGAAATCAGACGTTAGCTCTTGCCTCGCACCTCTTTCCATGCTCGTACACGCAGTCACGCATATATGTTTTGTAGATACGACTCTTTGGACGAGCATCGCGAGTTCATCCATTGGAAATTCATCGATCAAAGGTCTAATTACCACGTGGACTCTATTACGGTTTAACCTAACTGTAACAGAGGCATCCCCATGTATTAATCCTGATTCTCCAGATGACTACGTCAGAGTATGTTTTTGGCTCTGAACACTTCGTCAGGTCCCTTCGGTACACCTGATTGTAAACGGCACTCTCTTGTTACAGGCGAATGCTTTATTAAAACACGACCTCGAGAACGCCACGTAGGACTGGTGAGATCCTTCGGTTCGAGTCTGCCGTGAGAGTCAAGTTTACCTGCATCCCGTGGTGCAGGGCCATGCCTTGGAGGCGCCCGTTGATTTCTAGATCTATAACACACAAGGTAGCCTGACGACCGGCTGGCTCTCTGATCGTGCTTGCGGTATGATATCAGCAACAGTAGGTACCCGTCGACGGTGACGGTGGGTGCGCGACGTAGACGTCGGACGTCGTCGTGGAGTCTTTGATAGTGCGATAGAGGCTTGCAGAAACGAGAGGGAAGTACTTGGTGATCGGGGGAAGAGGGGGGGGGGGTCGGCGTGGGGTACTGGCTACTGACAGAAGAGAACGAGAAAGAGCGAGATAAAGTGCCACCTTAGGAAGGATTGAAGGAGGGAATGAGGGAAGGTGGGTTGGTTGGTTACAAGGGGGCAAGGGACAGGGCAGGGACAGGGGCATGGGGGAACAGGCAGGAGTGGACGGCCGAGCGATTCAACCTCCTTTCACTTTCAAACAGCGCTCCACGCTGTTTCAGAGCCGGCGACGGATAGCAAACACTTGGTTCGAAAATAGGCAACGCTGCTAAAGGTTTGCGCCGTGTCCGCCCTATAAATACATCGGTATTAAGGCCCGTTTTAGATGGTCTTTTTTTATTGGGGGAATTTGGGATGGGGGCGTGGACTGCAAAAAAAATAGAACGCTTGGTCTCGTCTCTCTCTCTATCTGAGATCCGTGCCTCGTTTCTTTCTGCGTGGTCGAGTTATTTTTAACTGTCATCGTGGGTAATGCAATGTTTAATAATTTCGGAATTTAGGTTTTTAAGTGAATGGTCCAAAATTTTATGTAACAGGGATCTTGCTGAATGTTTACCTGCTCCGATCTTTATCGATTTTCGTTCCGGAGTCATCGTTGATAATACATATGAATGAGGTGGAGTTTGAATTTTTTTTTTCCTTTAAAAGGTGTTACTGGATTAGAATTGGATGATTGTCCCTGGAACGTACGTAGTCGAGCGCATTATCGCTTCGATGATTACGATCGGAATAGGAACGGGCTCTCCGCAGCCTTTGTCCTACTTAGGCGCAATTAGCGGCGACTTCCGCTTTCGTCCGTGGCGGCCTTAGAAACTTTACTTCCCCCTCAAGGTTGGCTGCAGTTGCTCGCGGCTCGATCGAAATTGCGATGTAACCAGCTGCCTCGCAAACCATGCGATTACCTGGCCACTGCCGCAACTCGAAAAAGAGAATACGATACCAACGACTAGAACGATACGTGAACTTAGAGTCTCCTTCATTGGATATATTTACCATAGAAGGAAACCAGTCGGTCTCTCACGATGTTACTTTTTATTTAATTTTCTTTCACTGTCCTTTACAGCCGTACGTGCAGACCGAATGCGCGGTGGAAGAAACAAGTTCGGGCCAATGTACAAAAGGGATCGTGCGAGGAAGTTGCAGCTTCTCAGACAACGGCAAATGGCTCTTCAAACGATAAGGGGCAGTCTAGGCGACCCTTCGAACTACCCCTCGGCCGTGACGCCCTTCCTGCACATCAAGCAGGAGATTCAGATACCTCAGGTCTCGAGTCTCACGTCATCACCGGACTCGAGTCCATCCCCTGCAGCCGTGGCAGCGGGTCTGGTCACGACGCAGGCCGGAAGCGGCGGCGGCAGCAGTGCTACCGGTGGAAGCGGCGGTAGTGGCGGCGGCGGTGGGGGCGGCGGTGGCGCTGGTCAACATCAACTAATAGCACCCTCGAATCAGCCGAACATCTCCGGCGGTAATCATCATCACAATCCCAACCCCAGCCTGGACAGCAAACTCTGGGCTGCCAACTCGACCACCCTCAGTCCCAAGGATTTCAACTATGGCGAGCAGTCGCAGCAAGCTCACGGACCCACGCCCACGCCCTCCACCACTACCCTTAAAACTAGTCCGCTGATAAGAGACTTTGTGCAAACCGTGGATGATCGGGAGTGGCAGGCCTCACTCTTTGGACTCTTGCAAAGCCAAACGTACAATCAGTGTGAAGTGGACTTGTTCGAACTTATGTGCAAAGTGCTTGACCAGAATCTCTTCTCGCAGGTCGACTGGGCGAGGAACTCTGTATTCTTCAAGGATCTCAAGGTTTGTCAATTCAGAAACATGATCAATCAATTTACGAAATCTATCGGTATTAAAATACAATTTTTTTTACCTCCCTCCATTAATATACTTAACCGTTTAACGAGAGAGAATCTCGTGGTTCTTTCTGTACCAGGTATTTATCGTAGATCATGAAAGTGCATTTTTCGGATAATTATAACCACGTGGCGACCCTGGAAATACAAGGTATAATCCATCCTGATACCGAAAACGGGGTCGATAAACCCTTCCTCCAGCGTCATAGTGGGGCCGATCAGAAATCGTCCTCGTAGGTCTTCTCGTCGAAGTGCCTAGTTCTTACCGATAAGTTCTCCCCGTTGCTCGGCTGCCGGTGCCGAGAGCGGGGATGTGAGGTAACCAGCAGCATTGCACAATCGCTGAATGATTTCAAGCATCGCCTCATATCTGGGTCATAGCAAGATACGTTTCTAGGTTATGGCGGTTGCCCCAAAGCGGGTCCATAATAATTCTTGACTATACGACTCGCGAATAATTCAATTCCATGTATACATACATATATATGAATGTTTCTTTTTAATTTTTTCTTTCATAATATTCTCTAACGCGTATTCCCTCTAACTGCAGACGCGTAACCAATCGAGAGTCACACTTTGTGTTCTCGTCTAAACTCTCAGCGGGGTCTAATAACGATATGAATTTTAAAAAGGAGACTATCTTATACGGATATTAAATAATCAAGTGCTGTGCGAAGCTTTACTACTCCGTGCTGTATTATTAAACTGTGTATCTGTAATCCCAATAGCAAGACTCGCAAGTGATTATTATAGCAATGGAGTCGTCACCTGCACCGAGACTCGTGCAGCCCGTCGCGGTTCGCTCTATCTCGTTAAAAGTCCGCGTGCTAAGATATCATACGGCTAAGCTTGTTGGATGTATCTGGAAATAACGGGTCTCATTGTATAATCAGGTTGCGCTATACGCGTAGCGTCGACCGTGATGTTAAACGCTTTTACGTTACACGCGCATTCGATGTAGCAGCGCTCGTTCATTTCTAATATAAAGGGAAAGAGAGTCTTTGAGGAACTGATTAGCTTGATAAGAAGAAAAAGGAAAAGAGGGGGTAACGGTTGTAGGACGTTGATGCCACGAGAAAATGTATAAATAATTGTTGATGTCATTCGTTGTTCAGGTTGATGACCAAATGAAGCTTCTACAGCACTCTTGGTCAGATATGTTGGTGCTCGATCATCTTCATCAGAGGTTACACAATAACTTACCGGACGAGACGACACTTCACAATGGCCAAAAGTTTGATCTCCTTTGTCTCGGCCTATTGGGGGTTCCTTCGTTGGCGGATCTCTTCAACGATCTGTCCACCAAGCTCCAAGAGCTCAAATTCGACCTGTCCGATTACATCTGCATGAAATTTCTAATGCTGCTCAATCACGGTAAGATTCATGCGATGGCTCTTTGCCACTTTTGTAGATTGATCATTGAGAGAGGAGAAGGCATATCAGTTTGGACGTTGAAGAATGAACTTTATTTATTCAATGGTCTTGATCCTTGACACCTTTGAAAATAGTTCAATGACTCTTACACCCATTGTACGGTGAATGTTAATAAGTCCAGGGAATTAACTGACCTCTGCTGGTCATCCAGTGGCGAGAAGCCAGCCAAGGGTCCAGGTACAATGGACGATGTAGAGCTTGGTACTTGTTAGCTTAGTCCAGGATAGGAAGACCTCTGGGTGGTTCAGTGGCGAAGATCAGAGTAACGTTAAACGAAGCTCCGGGTACCGGTGTTGTTATTATCTTGGGGTCAGGGGAAAAGGATGCTTAGTATTGTACCAGTACCATGTTAGATAGAACGTACGTGGAGGAGAGGATCCTTTGGTTAATACATTATTGTCCGTTAATGTGCAGATGTGCGTGGACTGGTGAACAAGAAGCATGTGCAAGAGGGTCACGAACAGGTTCAACAGGCTCTTCTGGATTACACGTTAACCTGTTATCCGTCTATACCGGTAAGTAATTTTGAAAAAAAAATAATATAGAAAAAAAAGAAATGGGGAAGACTTCTCTGGAAGCTGGTGGAACGAAAATACGACGTGACGTTATAGAGGTGGGATTTAGCGGGTGAAATAGTAGCTGTGTTTGAGTATTCAAGGTAGAGACTATTGCGAAGGCAAGGGTTGTGGTGTTCGTGTTATTCTAAAGGTGTGTATCTTTTGTCAACAGGACAAGTTCAACAAGCTGCTAGCAGTATTACCGGAGATCCATGCGGTGGCGAGCAGAGGGGAGGATCATCTTTACCAGAAGCACTGCAACGGCGGTGCGCCGACGCAGACGTTGCTGATGGAGATGCTTCACGCGAAGAGGAAATGAAAGGACGAATCGTTTTGGCAGCTTTGTCGTGCAGACGATCTAACGCTGTGTATAGAGAGTCCTGTTTAAGACCCTGACCGTGAGATAAATCAGCGGTAACAGCGGTAGCGGCGACTGCAGCAGCGGCAGCAAGAGCAGTACGAACTGGATGAAGCGGGAAGATCCTGAAAGGGATAGAGGTACCTGCGCGAGGTGGAGGTTATATCATCCTCGTCGTCGCGATTATTGTAGGTCTTTGTTTCTCGTGAGGATTGGCCAGTGCTGCTTAGGGGGATCGGACCAAAAGTTAAATCGGGTAGGGGCCTCCTGGTTCAAGGATTACCTTTGCAAACAAATCAAGTATAGACGTACATACTTTACATATATACATAGTATATGTATTATAAAGTGTATCTAAATATATAAACATAATGACATATATTTTCTATATTTGATGTTGAAGTTTTAGAGATGTATCCACGGAGAATTACCCCGGTTGGCGGGTACAAGCGCAGGGAAACAGTAAGCAAGATGCCTTGAAAACAGTACAAAGGGTGGTTAACAAAATATTGGTCAAAGGGCAGGCAACTTTTGTCTAAATAAGTAAAGCTATTTTTCTAATATTAGAAGCGATTATTTTTAAGCATACCACTGAAGCCTTGCTCTCACCTAAACGAATATCCTACTACTAAAGAAAATCCGACTTCTCCAGCCGTTCGTGCTTTTTCTGCAAGGGATTCAATGGGCATACTCGAGTGACAGTGAATTTGCATGTGATATATGTTTGTCGCACGGCCACCTGGGCATCCTTAGAACTTCCTACAAGATTAAAAGAATAATTAAAGAAAATTCTGCATTTTTGTCACACTTGCACACAGCAGGGCTACTATACTTGTAAATACTAGTTAACACATTCCAATTACGTTGTATAGTATAAAATCATGTTAAATATGTAATTACGAATATTTTGTGTATAGTTTAATGAAATAAAATATATTTCTGTTGCTTACTGAAAAAGAAATCACTAGCTACTTAATGTCTTCACTAATTTTAGTATTTTATTCATGTACTTTTCTTTTTTTTTTTCTCTTCTCTTTATTACTTTTCAAATAGGTGGCGGAAAAAAAGAATAACCACAAATTGCGAATATTTTATTACTGTATATTGTATCATAATAAAGAATTATGTTTAAGAAAATAATAAAAGAATCATTGGAGCAAGGTTTATGTGGTCCTATACTATTGTGTAGCGATTAATAATAAATATATAAGAAGAATATTGTCTTATTGCAGTTGTTAAATATAATGAGAAATATTTACTAAATGTTAAGATTAGCGATCGATCATAGTTATTTTTCACTACTAGATTATTATTATTATTGTTTTAGTCGTTAGTCAGAAAATTCTTCAGTGCTGTGAAGATTGGCCGACACTGGCCAGTCTGTGGTACCTAAGCCATCGGTTTATTACACCTGCTAGTATCCAAAGTCAAAAAATTTCGAGATCGATAGAAATCCTTGCACAATTGCACCCGTTGCCAACTCGCCGTCCATCCACAATATCTCATTGGCTCCTTCGCTCTGTACTCTTTGTGCCTCTTTCGAGCTTTTTACCTTCCTCAGTTCATTCCGCACGTCGCAAAATGAAACTAGGGAAGAATAAAATATGCCGAATTCAATTGTTATTCCTCTCAATCAGTCCTACTACGATAATCAATCAAAAGAGTCACAAACACTCTGAGTATAGTTATATACTACATAGGATACGTCACAAAATTATAATTATTACATATATATCAAAATACTGCGCAATCAAGCAGTCAGCAACGATTTCTGTCATCGCTCACAATTTTTGACTTTTGACAAAAGAAAAACAAAACAGCAACTTTATCTGTTACGCTAAAAACTTGTTCCCAAATTTTCAAATCGTCTAGTTCAACGCATCGTACAATCAGTTAATATAATAATAATAATATTAATAATAATGATACAGTGATGTTAGCATTCTTCGCTTTGTCAGGCAAAGAACAGACCGACACTTTTACACTTTCTCTTTTATCAATCGCCTATCTTCTTCGTCCTTTATATATACATATATATATATATATATATATATTCTCTATCTCTAACGCTTCCACGTTATTTTGACACCGACACGAATCACACTACCTCCTCGTAACCGTATTAAGTTTTTATACTTTTACATTTTTAGTAACCACATACCTCAGACTAGACACCCGGATAGCAATGGGATACGATTTTGAATCTCGGTACTACATTTAATAATTGTTTATTGTACATTGATACTTTAACCCCGTACAATATCGGTGAATCTGCTGTAACTTTGTTTGAAATGATTATGCATAGGATCGTTGCAAAATACTTTTTTTTATAATTTGGCGCTGTTGAAATCGCTCTTTGCTGTTTGGGTGGGTAATGACAGATTTTAAAGCTAGAATGCCTTATTTATTGTGTAACAAGTTCGCTTTAACTCCGAATATACATGAAACATTTACTGAACGTGCCGGTCTGATAATTTTGGAACAACCGTTATACCAATTCGCAAACACCATCCTTTTCCATTCAGCCACCTATCCAACCACCCACCCGAACCAGCCCTATGTGTAATGACTCGGCGGTCCTTTAAAGTTGTAATCTTTTGAAAGAATAACATCAAGAAGATGAATATCAGAATGAATAATATATCCATTATCTTTGTACATGTCCATCCTATTTAATCGTCCGATAAAATTCCATTACAAGATGTTTTAATTGACAATTGTAATTAGGAAAATAGGATAATTAACGGTGTTATGTACATTATGTTATATATTGATGTACAGTTACCAATTAATCATCGGCAAAGCTCTAATTTAATGATCAATGTGATTCTTCGACTTTCGATTCATTGGGATAATTATAGAGAGAATTATAATACGTGAGTTTAAGCAAGAGAGAGAGAGAGAGAGAGAGAGAGAGAGAGAGAGAGAGAAAGAAAGAGAGAATATTAAAATTATAAATCTTATGCGTTGTTGACACTGCCATTAGGAGCTGGCAATTGTAAATTATGTAGAAAAAAATTAATTGACTGTAAATATATCTTTATTATTAACATACAACTGTTCCTCCCTAGATTCAACAATGTAATAAAACTTTGGCCGCGTTTATCTTTATCTATCCTTCAATTTACAGTTAAGGATATTCACGCGATTCTCGCTTTTATCTTTAGTCGTAACGCGTCACGTGCAGTAATAGAAATTCATCATTACGTGTTAATTCTTGAATTATATTATATTCGTGTACCGGACAAAGAAGAAGATATTATCTTCGTAGCGAGCAACACATGTAGTTTAAAGATTCGTGAGACTCATTCAAATTGCATGATAATTTTCATCAAACGTTATACTTCCTTACGTTGTATGTACATAGTACATGCGCATCATTTATTACTTTAACTATAATTATTATTAATGATGATTTGATACGTTATCAACGGTTTTACTCATAAGTATTTCTAACTTGCTGTGGAGTTTGATACCATTAAAATACTTAGCGTAGTTCGTAATGGCGAACATTATTGGTACGATAAAAATAGAATCTTAGTTAAATCAAGTAACGGATTGTTAATATTGGAATTCTAATGGACAATTCATAAACGAGTTGTCTAAATGAGTTTACTACAAGGTAAAAGCTTTTGCTCGATGTATGTTAATAAAATATGTCGTGTAAGTTAGATATTTTCAAAACTTATTGACGCGTTCATGAAAATTCATAATAGTTCTTGTTTCAAATAAATACGATTAGAGCGATACTTGCTATTTCGCAATCAATTATTAATCGCTAAGTATGTGTTATCAATGTTGATATCGTGAATGTCTCTTGACGCGAATTGATAACAGGGTCTTTTAGTGATTAATGGTATGGTAATAGAGGTCACTAGTGTGGATCGCTCTTTAGATACTGATCGTAGGACTTCTCATCCATTAGTGTCTTGATTTCTTCATGATTTGATAATTCTATTTTGAATAACCAACCGTCTTCATAACACGAGCTGTTAATTAAACCAGGCTTGTTCTCTACAGCTTCGTTCTTCTCTAACACCTTGCCACTGATTGGACTTATTACCTCCGAAGCAGCTTTTACAGACTCCAAAGCACCACACTCCTCTGCAAACAGTATTGCAATATAATATTACTTTGGAATATATCTAAGAAATTTTATCCAGAGAGGAAAAACAATCTGACAAACCGTTTTTACTAATTGTAACTCCAACGTCAGGAAGTTGTGCATAAACTACATCTCCTAGTGCGTCTTGAGCATAATGAGAAATGCCCACTGTACCAATATTTCCTTCAACTATTATCCATTCATGCTTATCTGTATACCATCTCTCTGAGCATAAAGTAATTGAGAAAAATTAATATATATTCTGTTTTGTGTAAGATAAAATTTAAACGTACCCGCTCGTACGCATTGACTAGTGGTTATGTGACGTATTTTTAAGGTCGACGCCGGTCTTGACGCCGTTGCGAGGAACTGGCTGTTTTGAACGCAGGCAGTCCTAACCGCCAGCTTTGTTATTTGTGTCACAAAACGTGCCATTTTCAAGATCAATTTCCTCAGGTGATTATATTTTAATTCACTTCTGTTCCTATGTCGTCTGCTCTTCGACGACCTTGAATAAGTTCACGTACCTTCCGCCAAGTGTCTATCCGAATTAGAAATAAGGAGTGATGGAACGAGGAGTATCCGACCGCGAGACTCAAGCGAATGACGAAAACTTCCACAAGCTATTGGCATTTGTTGCTCAAGAGTTGAGGATACGAAGTTTCTCGCTTTTCGCGTCATGGATACTCTTATCATATGAAAAAAAATTCTGAAAACCATCTCCCAGCATTGACAAGGAATATCTGCTTCCTCACTGACCTTTTTTGCAAAATCTTTTGTAGATCCAGCATCAGTTTGGAAATTATTGATTACAATCAAAAACGCATTTGGCGAGTTCTTTAGATTTTTTTATTCATTTTATTGTGTATTTTTTACAAAATAAGAATAAGGACTTGCATTTGCGAAATTTTATTTGTGTTGAATAACAGTATTAAAGTTATTGGTGTTGGACCCCTTTAATCCTGCTGTTCAAGACTTATGATTATACGAGAGAAAAGTTTGTCTAGTTTTGGCTCATCTCTTATTATTCTTATCTGCGCTTGATTCTTATGATCACGTGAGGTGAATAGGTCACTGGTTAGTAAATTTCTTCACAGTTGAGACTCATAAACAGCTTATCAGTATTGTACAATATCGGTGACCCTTAAGTTCAATCAAAATAAGTGTGAAGTGTAACGAACACGTTTTACACCAGTCTGTGTATCCTGAGAATTTTTGTGATACTGTTCTTTCATCTACGCCGTTGTAATATACGACATTTATTAAACAAACTTAATCAATATTCTCTTTTGCATGCCTTTAAACAGATTAGAGGAAGAAAGACATTTTATTATGAATCTTTTACTGAATCGATTTCAGGAATACTTTTTTGAAATTATGAACACAAATGAAAAATCACTTTGGAAAATGTATATGGATAATTAAAGACCAATTGTGGAAGATCTTCCATTAGGATTATGCACCGACCCACATATGGGTTTGGATAAACACCATTCGTACCAAACATTTTTTGTACTGCACCTTCTCCAAAAGTGTATTTCAATCTCATCACCAGTCTTAAGGTGCACTGGCTCCTAGAATTTATATAAATTCTTTTTGACTTGGATTTCAAACACATTTAAAATATATTTACCAACAACGTACCTTGATTGGGAAGAATATTGGGAACCAGCTGAACATACCAGTACTATGAGAATTTGGTTCTATACTTAATTTAACAGTATCGTACAGTACTGCATCAAAGTATCCAGAGAATCCATGTAATACTGAATTTTGTCTTACAGTAAATTTCTTAACTGCATACCGAGTATTATCAATAACAGTATCTAAAAATTCAGCACAGTAATAATATATTAGCAACAGGGACGAGAAAAATATTAATTCATAATTATAGTTGAACTCACCTTTGTTTGGATGATGGAAAGAAAACAAAGACTGAGGTGCCGCAATGTCATACTTGTTCTGCAGGTGAACGACATAGGGCGTTTCAAAATGAGCCACTGCATGTTTATCCTTTTCCTTACACTGTTTTACTTCGTTATACAGTTTTGAGGATTGTACAGGACTGATATAAGATGTATACGAAGATGGTATACTAACACCATCATCTTTAAAAGCAATAAATATTAACAAAATAAAACATGCATAAAAAGTATTAGCTCAATTTCTGAATCCCGACCTTTCAAAAATTTTTGTACACCATCCAAACATTCTGGAGACAATTCGTTGTCCCCAAACGAACCAAGTAATTCAGACACAAGAATGTCTGCTTTCTCCGGAGCTTCCCAATTTCTCATATCACATGATACTACTGTCACTCTGTTTGACCACATTTCCTTCACTAAGGCTTGTAAGCTGTAATTGCAACATATGATATAAGTTTTTAATTGTACAATAACACTACTTTTAAAATCACGGATCTTACGTTATCACCGCATTGGGATTTTTTTCCACAGCATACACCTTGATATTCTTGTGAGCGTGATCAGCAGCATTCAAAGAAGCTCGCACCAATGGACCTCTACCTGCTCCGACTAACATAATTACACTGTAAGAAACAGTGAACTTAATTAATGGTTTTGATAGAATTTTAATTGCTCAAATTTCTGTTACTGACATGGGTTCATTTTTCCTTAATTTTTTACTTTTATCCACGATAGCCATATGAATTGCTCTCTGATACTCTGTATACTTTACAGGATCTTTTTCAAATATTTCATAAGTTTGTGATTCCAAATTATCCATCAACGGTTGTAAGGGGCATTGCAGATAGTCCTCATATCCACGAGCGAATTTTTCAACAGGTCCGTTAATTTGACAGCTCTGGTTAAATGAAAAGTTTAATTAGAATAGTTTTGATGTCAGGATGTTTGTTGATAATTACCTTCCACAAGTAATCTAAGTAGCTGTGATAGTTGCTAATGTTTTGATGCCTATTAGCGCCTGTTAGAATAAACTGAATGTCATGTGAGCAGAATTTTTTTATTAGTGTTTGATGAGCTCTACTCAATACTGGATATCCTCTCTTATTAGATATAAATAATGTTGTAGGAAAAATTAAGCACTTCACTGGCTCGCCCAGCCATCTATCAATCTGTAAATTAATTATTTGTAAAATTGAATATCTTGTAATTTCATATTTATATAAAGATGTACCTCCTCCGATTCGGGTAAGTCGTGGCTTACTATTAAAGCAACTCCTATCTTACGTTCAAAATCGCAAACCGTTCTAAAAGAATTCCACCACTCCCATGGACTCTCTAACAAATGTTCCTCATCATCTCTATAGGTGTAAGCCTGCTTTGCAGGATTTTCCATAGGTACTTGAACCCAAACCTGTAACAATTAATAAGTATGTAAAGGGTGGTATGCATTGTACAGAATGCATAAATGTGATCTATGGATAGTACCTGAAAAATACAGGTGGTCATAATTTTATCGTATATTATTCTTGCAAGATTCATGTGCTTTTCTATATTTCCTTTTAGTCTGAAAGTTATTGCAGGCACACCCAAATGTGCAGCAAGAGAGAGCTCTTGATTTAATGCAGCCTCACTGTTCTTCATCAGCATGGGAAGCTTTGAATCTGGGTTGAAATAAGGTGATAATTTACCGATCACCAAATTATTCCAATCTAAAAAGAATAAGAATGCCTTCCTAAAGTTTTATAATTATTAAATAGTATAGAGAAAAAAAATGAATGTGCAGTCTTGTTACCAGAACTGCATAACAGCATATCAGATCTTGTAAATGGTCCTGGTCTTTCTTTTGCATTTCCACTAAAGAATTCTCTTTTAAAATTTGGATGAACCAAAGGTACACATATAAAGTCAAACCTATAGAACAAGTAAACTGCAATGTAATACCAGCATTCAGGGAATTTATTTACTTAATATCTTACTTATTTGTTGTGGCTTGATGTAAACAGTTGTTTAAATCAGGAGCAGCGCAGAAGTCCAGCCCGCAGGACACTGGTCTGTGAGTTGCCATTTTGAATATTGTTTATTCCAAAATTATATGACTAAAACAATAAAATAAAATATTTACAACAAAATATCTCATTTTGTATTTGTGCACTTATCAAATAACTAAGAGTATTGTATTTCGCATAATACTGTTTCACGTGCAGCTTAAATAAAATGTATATTTTCTTATACCAAATCTATTTTTTTTTAAATAATACATGAAAAATAAGTAACCGGCATTTCATAGTATCGTCTACCAAATATATGCACATATAATAATCTGCAATGTGCAAAATTCACAAAATATAATTTGTATAATACATATAAACTCATCGAGCACAAATTAGAGATTTGAAATTTTTTATATTTTAAACAACTGAAAAATAATTACCAACTATGTGAACCTTTGTTTGAATAAATGTTTCACTTAAGTTTAGTGCATGAAAATAGTCGTAAGATAATACATGTGTTTAGTAGGGCACGTGGCCGTGAATTAAGACTTAGGGTGCATTTACACGCAAGCGATAAGTAAGTTGAACAAATTTGTCCAAATAATTCGACTATTATTGGTAGACTCTCTGCCAATCACAGGTGTACCAATATTTTATTATCGACCAGTTCTTGTAGGTAGAACTTTTAAGTTCGTGCCGTTTTACGTTTATGTGACGCTTGTTGCGGCCTCCATTTGTGCGTGGATTTTATTTCGTCTACATTTTTCAGCCCTTTACATAAGACTGGACTCCACTTAGGTAAGTCAATACTAAGAACGATTTCTTCATGGAATAAAATGATTTTCGTTTGTGGAACTGCGTAAAAGATGATGATTCCAATAATGAAATACTTTTTGGAGCAACCATTTTTACTCCATATCCCCAACTCTCAAACGTCCCGTACTAAGACAATTCACACATTTATTGTTTAGCACTAATTTTATAATTAAATGTTTTTTCTCCGATTTTAGGAACAATGTCCTTCAATCGAGGAATGAAACGGGATTCCTTCGGGAATAGAAACTTCAATAACCGTGGCGTAGGCGGCGGCGGAAGTGGCGGCGGTGGAGGTGGTGGCGGCGGCGGAGGAAATATGGGAGGTGGTGGTGGAGGAATGTCTGGAGGTGGCGGCGGCGGCGGTGGTGGAGGTGGTGGTATGAATCCCTGGGAAAGTGGCAT
This sequence comes from Calameuta pallipes, assembly GCA_030142375.1. Classification (NCBI taxonomy): domain Eukaryota; kingdom Metazoa; phylum Arthropoda; class Insecta; order Hymenoptera; family Cephidae; genus Calameuta; species Calameuta pallipes. Next base: position 180,974 of record JARQSW010000647.1, read on the forward strand.
GATGCCTGGAAGAGGAATTCTACCAACACCAAACAATAATCTGTCTCTAGCATCACCACAGGCTCAACTTGCGATAGCTAGTAACCTCCTGACAAATCTTCTTCGTAGTCAACAGGATACACAGCCGCAAGTAAATATATAAACTATAAATTACTTAAGCAATTGATCTACATATATAGAATAATGCCTGATCGTACAAAAGTATCCTACACGAAAGGTACCATCCCTGCTGAGCCTTGGAAATAATTTTGGTGGCCCAGGCCCAAATTTCCATGGTCAGCAGAACTACTCTCCTGGACGCTACAATGACCGGCCCATGAGACATCCAATGAAGAATAATCGTCCTCAGCCTTACAACAAGGTATGACTTAACACAAAGTTAGAATTGATTATAGAGAATATGAGCTTCCGTTATTTTTCTGAGAGAGGATTTGAATGGAACTTATTGATGAGCGAGTTATTATTTGTCGCACAATCCTATTTGACATTTCATTACAGTCTCAGGCTGTTACATAGACTATCTTTGGATTCGAAATTTCTCCTCGTACTCGTCCAGAATTCGATGGGTCGTCTGGATATTCGTTATTTTACTACAGTGCACGGGCGTCCCGTCGACTCTATACGAGATACGCAGCCCTAATAACTCATTTGACTTGATTTCTCTGTTCTTATTGAATTTGCGTATCTCGGTGTCGCCAATATATGTACAGATTCTCGCAATTCTCGCTACACCACATTACTAAGCAATCAATCCCCATACTTATCACGAAACTCTATTGATAACGGTGCCTAATAAGAATTTCAAGAAGAAGCGCCAATTGCTTTGCAAAGACTTCGCATCTTTTGAGGTGTATTTGAATACGAATGAAATTTCCTATCAGTACCAGAAGATGACGTAGACATGTACGTCTTTTATAAAAAGAGGAACTCGCCACAACTCTTGTCTCTGTTCTGTCCGCTTATCTGGATGTATAAGCAGGAACAACAGAAAATCCCGAATTTATGAATATTTCTATTTCCCGAGTCCCGATACAAGTACAAAATATTTGTTCTGCCTTCATTTCCCTGTGGTTACTACGAATCAGCTTCGATTCGTGAAGAATCACAGTTATTGTCAGATACTTCTCATGACGGTTTGGTCGTGTTTGACCTACATGACTAGATGGGCAATAATCGCGCCCGAGACGGCGTCGTTGGGCGACGTGGCCCATCCGCACAACAATCTCGTGCACCCCAGTCCGGCAACCAACGTATGAACGGAAACCAAATTCAGCATCGCAACGATAAATCTTCTAAACCAATTCCTGCCTCTAAACAAAATCAGACTGCCAAAAAGGAACAGCAGGATGTTAAGACCTCTGATAACGAAAAGGCAGAAACACCCGTTGTCAAAAGGTAAGCTCCTGGCGATTGCGACATAGTCTCTTCAAAACTTCAACAGCGAGTTCTCATTCTCTATTATCTATTTCTCTCTATCACGTACAAGTACACAACTCACAGCTACCCTACCTACCTATTTACCTTATGCCTACCAACCTACCTACCTTCGTACGTCTTTTGACATAAGAGTATTGCAATACATTCGGCAATCCGTTTCTTGACCTCCATTAATTGATCTTTTTAAATTAAATCCAAAGCCTTGGCTACGTTTCTTTACTGTATCCTGGTTACGCGATACTACAGCCCACAATTCATATCTTGGACCTAAACGCGCGTAAAACTGCCTGCCTGTAGGGCAACCTCTGGATGATCCACGTGTATCACGTATTTCAAGAGATTCTTCACATCTTGCAGCAGTCGTCGTTAACAGTTTCGTTCGTCAAATCATTTTTCACAAACGTTTTATATTTTCAAAGGACCACTCGTCATTCCCATACCGCCTCCTTCGCCATGAGAACCGTGGGTTTTTCGTTTCATTGATAAAAATCTCGTTTCTTGATTTTTTAATTTTATTATCACTCGGATCGAGTCTAGATAGATATGCAGTACACTTTTTTTTTTTAAATTAGGTATCCAAGCGATTTTATTATTTGCCCAACTGTTTTCTCCATCTTTTATTCTATACTCATATATGAACTGGGTAAAAGAAGTTTTTTCTTACGTTTGAGATTTTAAGAGAACTTCGGTCTTGTGTCACTCCCAGATCTCTTGGAGATCTTCTGCTTTAAGAAGATGGATAAAACAGTAGGATGCACGTCCGCGTAACACAATGTACCTGAAGAGATTATACATTTTTAAAACAGTGAGAAAGTCAGTAATGATGCTCCGGAGGAGAAGAAATCAGAAGTGAAGGATGAAAAGGAGGAGAAAGCTGAGGCTACTCCAGCAATAAAAATTGAAGGTGAGGAAGAACCGAAGGAAACTGCTGCAAGTGAGGAAACTGAGCAGACTGAGTCTACTCAGCAGCAGACTTCTTCAAAGGAAGAGAGCGAGTCAGTTCAGGATAAGGATAAAGAGAAAGATAAGGATAAGGATCCTAAAGCGTACGGAAAAAAATCTGAGGCAAGACATGCAGAGAGTCGATATGCTGAGGTTCCTATGAACCGAATGTTTTGTCCAGTTTGTAACAAGCATATGTGGGATGGATATGTAAGTGATACTATAACACAATTTATATTATCATATCAGAAGGTAGAATGACTATATCCTATTTTAGTCATTTGAGAATCATCTTCGTGGACGAGCTCATCAACTGATGATGGATAAATTAGATGAATCCTACAAACTTAAGGTAGATCTGATGCGCCACGAGTTAAGAGTTGCGGAAGAGCAACGCGAACTTACCTTAAGTAATTCTAAACGTCGTGGAAAAAAGGTACTTTGATAGATTTACTTTTTTATTAATAATATCTGACCTCGCATTATTTTCATACAATTCCAACAGCTTTCCGTAGACCTTAATGTCAGAGAATATTGCACAATGTGTGACTTGAATTTCTACGGTACTTTGTCGAGTCATCGAAAGAGCGAGAAGCATCAACAATTAAAAACTTTCTTGCATCCAAGATGTTTCCCATGTGTCAAGGAATTCCCATCTCGTATAGAATATGACGAGCACTGTCTTACACCAGCGCATATGAAGAATGCTGTTCAAAATGAGGAGCAGAGAAAGAACAAGAAGAAAGGTCAGTCGACGAATACAATAATTAAAAAAAAAGCTATTATACAGAGCATTAGAGAAAATGATATTTTGTTGTATTCGCAGAGAAATTAGCCAAGGGTGAGGCTGAAGTTCGCACTGCTGAAGATGAAGAGAAAGATATCGGAGTAGAACCCAAGACTGAGAAGGAGGAAGAACCTCAGCCTGCTGAGAATACAGTTTTTCTTACAGATATCACTGATGATATTACTGACACAAAATACAAAGTACCATCGTTTAAGCATTGTCGTCAAAATCAAATTGCCATTGGTAATTATATTTTATTTGTCCTGTTTATTTACTACTTATATCATTCACACAACATTTTTATTGAATGTTTAATATTAACTTGGTGTATATATATTTCAGGTAAGTCTCTTGTAAAAGAGGTCCAGGGTTATTATTGTGAGAAATGCCGACGTTTCATGATGACATCGGATGACATGACAGCTCATCTCCGTACCATAACTCATTATCGAAACTTTGTGCAAGAGGTAAAAGCATTGACCTCAACTCCTGGAAATGCCGCAACGAAGACGTTAGACGAATCTGAGGTATTCTGATTTATAAACAAGAAAATAATAACCAACTCTTGGTAGGGATGCTAAAATTAGAAATTTAATGATTCCCAATTTTTCTATTTCAGGCCAACGAGAAGGAGACACAGAATGAGCACGAGGAGGAGGAGGAGGAGGATGGTCCAGGAAGCTGTAAGAGACGTAAGACCTCAAATTCTGAAGAGAACAACGAAGATGTTTCTGAGACAGCCAATGAAACGAGTAACGGAAGCGCCTTGGCAGCAAAGAAATCCGACGGTGATGAGAAATACGATCCTTTGGAGGCTGATGCTGAGTCTGAAGAGGACGAAAGTAATCGTTTAAATCCGGAACAGAGTCAAGCGGAAGTCCAGGATGCTGAGATTAATCAAGAGAAGAATACTCCAGCAGAAAAGATGTGGGCTGATATTGATAACGATAACGAAGGTGAAATAGGTAATCTTTTGGATGAGACAGGAGAGGAGAAGGATCAGCAACCGGAACAGGAAGCGGAACATACAGTAGCGCCACCAAAGGTTGAGAAAAATATCACGCCGCCACAGTCAAAGCCTCAACGAGGTCGTGGTTATTCTCGCGGACGTGGAGGACGAGGACGAAGATCTCGTCGGTAAACTATCGCTCCGTAATCGGAGAACATGTCTAGGATTTATTCTACGAAGCAGAAGTTGATAACAATTATTCTACCTGTATGTCCGTTTCGCGGAATACTGGCAATGCTAATTCTGTTTTTGTGTTGCAATTCCGCACCACGAGACAGAGGAACATAAATTCCACGTCCAGAGTAAGCGTAAATCGGATGCGGATCCCTGTGCACACGGAGCAATTGCAATAGAGATTAAAGAGTCGTGGGCAAATCTTTCTTCTCTTTCTCTTTTTTATTCTTATTTTTCTCAGTGCAATTTTTTTCGGAAATAACATCACGAACGCTAAGTTACTGCAGATCGACTGTAATGATTATCAGAACATAAATGCTTCTACTTATAACAATAAGCGGATCGAGAGGTTGAATCAAATGAATTAAGAATTAAGTCTTATCTTGATTATTCAAATTAAGCGCTTCTCTTTTTTTTTGTATTGCATCTGCAATATTTTTTATTGTGTAATTAATATCCACAGGCATCAATGTCAATAGGCAACACGAAACATGATCTCTAATCTTATACTCTTAATCTTACTGTTCAAGTGTCGCACTGTCAAATACATCAGGCCCCATTATTCTCTATTTCTCTCTATGTGAAATTGAATGAGAGCTGCACACTTGATGCAGGATTTCGACATTTTTGTTAGTCGAAAGGCAATGAGATGTCTTGAGTGTTTCAGATTGGTTGACATCATTTAGGTGGTAATCGTGCACCATGAATTTTACAATGACTAATTATACATAGGAAATTTCATTCCAACAGCGGAGAGTAATTTTATCGTTGAACTTCGTGTATTCATACTACGAAAAGGAACGAAATAAACAGTACACAAAAATATCTTCTGGTTTTTGATGTTTTTTTAAATAAAATTTCAACAATGTGTATAGGATAATGTTTGTTGTATTTTCCAAGTATAAAATTGGTGATTGAATTGATTGTTTTAGTCTATGGATAAGTGAGTGGCTAAGAATTCATCTACTGAGTCTGTATCCCATTTATGAATATCCAGTACATCTTCAATTTTATTGTCCGAATCAAAAAGCTTGATAATTGGATCCAAGCCACGGACATATTTTATTTGTAGATTCTTGTACTTGCTGGGTCGATCACTTTTAATGAAGGCTAAAATCAAAACACACATTTACTCATGATGTTTTGATTAATTATTAATCTGATAAAATATAACAAATAAAATTTTTACCCTGGATTTGTGGATATGCTCCAAATTTACATGTACACACTTCAAGCACTGCCTTTGGGTAACGCTTCTGACCTAATGCATCATCGTCATCATCTTTCAAGCAACATTCCTTGCATTTTTCACTGTAATTTGTCAACTCATTATGCCTAAAACAGTGCATCGCAAGATACTACAAGTATATACTCACTACATATCATGAAGATTATAAGTAACCAATTTCTCGCATGTAGAACATAGTAAATTAGCTTTATTGTATCCTAAGAGCTTGCAATCTTCTGCCGAAAAGTCTGCGGCAATTGTATTTAGCTAAGAAAAAGAGCAGTATGAAACATTACACTCGTGTTACGATTTTCATGATAAAAACTCACACGATAATAAATTGATAACATTAATACTAAATATCCAAATGTACTTACTAGTAAACTAAATGTTAATGTATGTATCACTGCATGAACGTACATTTTATGAAATGATACGAATAATTATTTGAGGTATGCAACAGAGCCACCACAGATGAGTTGGGAGCAGCTGGGAGATTGTCAACAGAGATGAGTAGGGAGATGCACAACGCTCCGGTTTTAGGCGATACCAAAAGCATGGCGCTAAATCGTAGCGGCGAGTCCGGGAGTAGGATTTCGTGATCATCGCCTCTGTCGGCGTTGCAGATTCTGCTGTAGCCGCGCGAGTCATGATCATCGTTCCAGCCGGTATTACAGTCAGCGTGAACACGAATGGATTGCTCGGTGGTGAGAAAAAAGTTGCCGCCCCTCGCAAACCGTTCTCGACAAGCAGATGGGGCAGCAAGGTCTTCCGTCCAATCGAGCCCTGAGCATTTGTATGGACGTAGTGCGCAAACAAATGTATATATTCAAATAAATTTCAAAATTATAAAAAATGCATAGAAATATTGGTTTTCACTCTTTACCTCTTGGCATGCCGAAAATGAACTTTAAAAAATTAATGGCGAAAATCGTTGGTAAATGAAACGCCGAAACGACCGAGAGAAGTTCAGAGAAATTTTGAGTTATTATAAATCAATGTCTATCATAAATTTAAACCAGTATCGAATGAACATCATCTCTGGCGTCGTGCATCTGCCTGCTCATCTCCGCTACCAATCTCCCTATTCACCTCTGAAGTCACGTTTGTAACTGCATGACAAAGAAGTTTCACGAAGTATCCGACAGATGCCGCTGTTCGAAATTTAAAACGCAACAGATAATATTTCATGTATGTATCTTGATGAAATAAAAGCGCGGAACAGTTAATAAATTTTCTTCATTTTTCACTCTATCAAACGAGTAAAGTTGGAAGAAAGGAGAAGATTTTTTCCAAATATTCTTCGTAGCTACTGAGTTGTGAAAACCCTGTTGCGTTCATCAGAATATAGTCGGTCAAAAACCATTGGAAAAATTTCACCATGCAATTATCATTCCTCGTTCCATCACCTCAAGCAGCATAGTCATAGGATAACGATAACAAGAAAGGATAAAATTGTCTGATAATGGAAAACAACAATGATTCAAATAAAACAATAACAAATACATATATTTCTCGAAATGTGGTACAGTAGGTTTCTTCTTTTTTTTAATATTGGTGGTCGTTCATACTTCACATTTTTCACTTTTTGTTTCTCATTTCGTACATGGATCGGATGATTTTGGCGTGACGGCATTGTGTGTTCCGTTCTCTATATCTATTCTTGTCTCATATAATCTGAGAGCAAAGCTGGTAGCATCACACACGTGTGTCTGCCCCTAGTTCGCCGGCATTTTTATTTGCTACAATATAATTCACTATCGTCGGATCATCGCAAAAATGTCGAGGACTATAAACCGCGGCAACAATGATCGCGCGACTCCAGCCAATCACTTTCAAGCAAAACAGTCATTTCAATCGATCGATATCTTCCAAAAAAAAAATACAAAGGGATATTCATAGAAGCGACAATGGATTCGCGCGAAAACATTCGGCCTTCCTACTACTTCATAACCCGCCCCCGGCCCCCCTTCAGCGCCGTGCAGAATATCGCAAGTATTTTCTAGTCGCAACAAAAAATTCTCGGATCAAAACAGTTGCAAGGATATTGAATCAGGCGTATACCACCGGCACGAATAAAATTAAAGCATTTTCATGGAAGCGACACAGAAGTCCCACCTGGAACCATCGCCCACAGGAATCCCAAGATTTCAAACTGACAACGGATAAAAATGAATAAAGAGCAACGATTCACATTAAAATATCGTGTTGCGCAAAATCGCAATGGGATCCTGTCGACGACTCAATTATTGTCGCTTAAATGGAAATTCTTGCCAAATCTTTCGCAAAACTCCTGTCCCCTCTTCAATTAATAATTCTATACAGGCCTTTATACGCTGTCAGGTATCTTAACACTTTGCCATCTGATCAGCTTGTCCTTATATCGACACCTTGAAGAGAAGATAAAAAAAAGATAAAAACGTAGAATACGACTGAGAACTCTTATGCAGCCATGATTTATCTTCATGTAACAATTTGTCATCTCTCTATAATATTATACCGAAACAAAATAAACATCTAAAAACTTAAAAAGATGTAGGCTAGTAGCCGGAGCAGCCACCTTTACAATCAATCACGATCGTCATCGTTCCTCTCGTCATAATGTAATTACAATTATATATAAGTAAATAGTCTATACACGAAATAATTTTATGAGGTCGTCAGGATCGTCATTGTAACAGTCGCGGTCGGTTAGAAGAATTATTATTAACAACAAATAATAATATTAATAATATTAATAATAATAATAGTCATCGTCACGGCCGTATCGTCATCGATGACGACGACGTTGTAACGTCTGTCAGACAGAATCATCAATCTTAGCGTTTCGGACGACCGTGGGCGGTTTGTGACGTTACGTTCTTTTCTACGTTGGCGACGCTTTCCGCGCACTTGAGCGTCACTGCGATTTAACGTGTGAACTACATGCTAACGAAAGGAGAAAAAAGAAAGAAAAAAAAAGAAAAAGTACTTTCCTAGCCTTACAATAAAAACAACTAGAATCACTGTGTACCATCACCACGTGGATACGCTAGAAATATTAAAAACCCTCCGGGAGAACTAGGAGCTAGATTCGTGCGCAGAAAACGTCGATAAGAATCAAATTCTTTAATTTTCTTTTTTTTCTTCTTTTTCCCCTTCAAATCTTTTTTACTTCTGTCACTCTCTCTCTCTCTCTCTCTCTCTCTCTCTCTCTCTCTCTCTCTCTCTTTCTCTCTCTGTCCTTTCTCCATATGCATATATAATATTACAGGCTATCTCACTTTAGCACGCATTCATTCGCATTCTCTCCATTCGATCACAGGCTCTATCTTTGTATCTTTCTTTGCTTTACTCTCTCTCTCTCTCTCTCTTTGTCTTTCTCTCACTTGGAGATATTCGCTAAAAAAATATGACGTCGAAAAAGGAAAAAGAAAAAGTAATATCGCAATAACGACGAGGCCAAGGCAAATTTCTTCGCGATACGGTTGTTGATGACTGCCGTCATACAGTCATCATCGTGTGACGTAACAGCGTCACGTGTCTTGGAAACGAAACACGAGATTTGTATTACGTCGACGCACGTGCGACAAGACGTCGTCCACGACATGTCTTAAGAAGGACTTCGTCACGATCCTGGTTTACAATTCGCTACGCGCTTCGTTGAACACAATATCAAGGCCTTATAATTAAAAAAAGAAAGTCAAAAATAAAAAATAACGGATTGATCGATATTCTAGGGCCTCTTAGGTATATCTATAGGTATACATGTACAGTATTTAAATACATTTTCGTGTCCTACCTGTCTGATGTATTACATGCGCGTGAAGAAATTCTTTTTAATTTCTTATTGTTTCCTTTAACTTATCGTTAGGCTGAATCGTGATTATTGTAAATTTTGACGTTAAATATTGAACGTAAAGAATTATACAATTCTAGCCGACAATCCTAGGACAGTTTTTAATATAATTTTGCGCGCGAGGAACATCATGTTTATTATATAATATATTTATATACTATATATTGTAGGTGTACTTATGTATCTATATGACATATCTATATAATGTGCGCAACGAAACGAAACGAATACCAGACTTTTGTCACAGCACGCAGACATGATCTCCGAGCAACGTGGGATCAGAGAATCGATTTCCTACGATCGCGCCACATTTTTTGTGATCCGTATCGAGAATTATTTACAATGGCTCGGTGAACGCGACGCGGCTGGAGTAGCGAGCTTAGGCGTTACTTTTGTTATTAATATCATACCGACTTGCTCGAACGAATTAGCACGTGACCGCGCACGTGGGTACATATTTATATTATTTTCGCTCCTTTTCTCCCTCCGCACTTATTATTTTTTTTCTTCGTCCTCCTTCTCTGCCTTCTTTTATTTATTCTTATATAAGAAAATTTAGCGCCCGTGAAAAAGGCACCAAAAGTAAGCTCACATGATTCAACCACGAGAGGTCTCTATCATTCCATGTGTAATTAACGCCCTGGCGGCTGGCCCTGGTAACCAATACGCGACTTCCTGTGTATAATAGGTCTGTGAGGAAGACAGATAAGAGAAAAAGAAGTACTGAAGTAGATGAATAAAGAAAAATTTATAGAGCAAAAAAGAGAGAGAGAGAGAAATAGTAAGAAGGTGAGAGAAGAGAAACAGATATCGAGGAGATTGAAAGATTTAAAAAGATAATAGCAGATCATAGCAACATGCTTAAACGTCATTATGGAATACAGATAATTGATAGATCATTCGATGGCAAAAGTCACTAGTCGAAGAAAAGAGCCACGAACAAGATATGCCTAAATGTTTGTGATCGATGACAGACTTTTGGTTCGAGATCAGATTTTATTAAATCAAGACAAAAGAGATGTAACGAAAAGAATGAGAGGATTGAAGGAGAAAGAGAAAGAGAGAGATAGAGCGAGAGAGAGAGAAAGAGAAACATAAGTTTAACAAGAGAGTAAAGAACAGTGTGAGAAGTAAAAGTCGAAGAAAAAAAAAAGAAAATTCCCCCAATTCCAAAATACATTCTTTTTTCCCTCCTTCTTTACTGTTTCTATTGGCATCGATGGAAAATATCGTTCAGGCATCTTTCTCCTTTTTTCTCTCAAGACTCATTTGAAAATGGCGGAGCTTCTTGTTCAAACGTATGCAGGCGGTTGGGCTTACGCGCGTGCTAGTGTATAGTGTATATATATATACATATATATTTATGTATATGTCTCTCCATACGCAAGTGTAAACTGTATACGTGTACTGAGTGTAAAATGCAATTGTTGGTATTTCCCAATGATAAAAGATAAAAGTGATCCGATCGTAATCTGCGAGAATATGCGTGCGAATGTAATGTGTATGTTTGTTTATACATACATTGCGTCATCGGATTAGCATAATGTGTGTACATGGCGTGTGTCTTTGTAGTGTCACGGGTGTTACGTAATATGTATATGTGTCCTCTTCATTTAAATGTAGATACAGGTATCTCTCTCTAGTATTGTTCATACTATAATATGATATCGATATTATATATAATATATATATAATCTAACTATACATATAACTATGTACAAGTGAGGCTGAGGAGGATCTAGGGGATGGATAAAAGGCATCAGGTTGGTAGATAATATAAGTTTTCACTTGATGTTAACGCGAATAGGATTATACGGATGGGATATATGGGGGAAAATGGGGGATGGTTAATGGGAGGGGGGGGGGATATAATGAATTTTTTTAATAGAAATTTGTGTGGGACTGTCTTCATCTGCGTGCTTCTTCCTGTAGACGACGGAGACGCGATCTATGTAGGGAAGAGACACTGGGTAACGAAGAACTGTGAAGACGCGTCGCGACGGCCATTGGTTAGACGTCCGTGTATTTGCTGAGCTTATCACGCAGAAGCATGTTCTCATTCTTTAACCGATCCAGTTCCTGTCGCAGACCCATGTTCTGTAAAAAAATGATAAAAGGGAGATCAGAAATAAAATGGCGTCACTGGTCCTGATATAAATTATTAGAGAAACATTATACTAGTATAAGGAGAGTCTTTTTTCTTTTACGTAGATAAATAATTTTTAACTGCTATCAATATAATCAATGCCCACACGTGCTTACGTATTGTAATGTATATTGATCAGTGTTCGCGTATCCCAGTAGAAGAGGATCCTGGTTTCTCATATAGTTTCTTACCTCCTTCTCCAGGAAGCCGGCTCTCAGTGCTATCTGATTCTCCTTCATGCGACGTGCGTCTCGCGATCTCTTCGCCGCCATGTTGTTCTTCCTGCGACGAGCCCAGTATTTGTCATCCTTCAAGTCGTCCGGAACGAACTGGGGTACCAAATGGAGCAATGTTACCGACGCATACTAGAAGCTTCCTACTTTATCTACATGATGTCACATTCTTCCCTGAGGATGCGGCATCGAGACTCACCTGTTTCCGTGACTTCTTGATCATCGGCTGGGGCTTCAGTTCCTCGTCGGAGAAGGCTCGGGTGCGGGGATCGAAGTCTCGCCCCGATGACGCCATCGAGAGCGCTACAAGAGACAAGCCATATTGTATTCGTGACGAGTCCTCGGAATCTGTTTCTCGCAAGAGAATCGACAACGGCCACGTTAGTATGGCGAGTATCTTTTTTCATTGTCTCTTTACAATTGCCGTCCATGGGTGCTCAAGGATCAGGATGACAAATGTCAGCAGGAGTCAATAAAATAATATTTAAAAAATTGTCTCTTATTTTTTTTTTAATAATTAAACAGTGATCGATCAGACCATTCTGATCCATTGGGCACAATGGACCATCATCAACTTATTTCTTGCTCAATGTTACACTCACTGGAATCTGCAGGTGATGGTGGGTTGAGGGTATCCGGTGAGCAGCATTCACTCGGCGATGGTGATCTTTCGCGTTTTGTAACCGGCTCGAGATGAAGGCCTGCCGGTCCTTGATGACCGCCAGCATCGTTATTGTTCATCTTGTGCAATTGGCCACCCTGCATCGTACCTTGTCCACCCCCGGCAACGCCATCGACAGGGATACCATTCTCCGAGAGGAACTCGTCCAGGTCCACGTACTGTCAAAAATAATTCACGTGAGAACATTCGCATCTAACCGTAAGGTTAGACATAAAGCGTGCAACGTACACAAACACTGGTCGCTCTTAACGGTCATATTAATTTGATTAATGAGTGATATTTAGCGGGAGGTTGATAAGCACGATATTGCGAATTCCGTTCATGGATACAATCGAGAAAGTGAACAATAATATAATACAAATTAATATTAGTCAATAATAAACAATATTCTTACAGAAAATAGTATCAATAATTATAGCCAAAATGGGGTAAAATTACAAATTTTTTGGATGTTTTTCAAAATTAATTTTGCACCCTTTGATTCAAATTTACGCAGGGAACAGCATCATCTATCGGGCGTCTTTGTTAGTGGCGATGAAAAAAAAAGTCAAGGTCTAGCCAAGCAAGAAGTGTCAATGAAGAATCAAGGTCCGCCGGGAGATCAGTCAGGAAAGACCGCGCCTGATTCGACTGTAGACTTTCCTCCGTGCTGTTAGGTGGGGATACATGTCTTATTTGTGTAGGAGTCATGTGCGCGAAGGACCTGACATTTATCCGAGTCCTACTAAGGATTTCAAAGATCGTACAACTCTAACGGTACTCCATTGGGAACCTCAAAGTAAAAAAAAAGTAACCCCAGTCTGGATGCCTATAAACATCAGAGAAAGTTAGATCGTTGGAAGATAACAGTGGGCGAGGTCATTATGTATCTTATCGATAAACCCCCAGCAATGTACCTGCAAGTTATTTATATGTATCTACCTGTATAAATCTATTAGACTGGAAAGTGAATAGGTTATGTATATATATCGACTTGAGGAAGAACTTTTGCGATAGAGCAAACGAAAGACGAAGGAAGAAAAAAAAGAAAATTAAAGTGAAAGTTATCGAGAGATAAGTGGTAAAGTTCGATAATCAATTTCCCGTTTTTACGATTACGGCCATCGAAGAACGTGGCTAAACCAGGCATAAATACTTTTGAATTTCCCGCACTGTTACGTAGCGAACCAGACGCCCTGCGGACGAAATTGGTACTATCGAAGACAAGAGTGCAAACCATTCTAAACTTCCTCAAAGAAAAGTCCCTATGTAAAACATCCATTTTTGGTACAAGGAATTCAAAGTAAGACGTTGACTTCGCCATGAAAGGAAATTAACACTTGCATATTATATCTATCTGTCTCACGTGATCGAAGCTCGCCAGTGAATTTACGAGATTGACGGTAATAATTAAATTCGTATTAAGCAATAGACGGATTATTATTTACATAGAACTTTGAACGAACGGTGTCTGGTACCGGTGATATCCACCTCAAGGATTCCACGAAGAAAATCTTTCCGGGTAGAATGTGGACGGGTCTTCATAAATAAACCATACACTATGTTATACTCCGTATCGTATCTAGATAGGCGTGCGTATACAGTATAAGCGGCAGTGGCAGACACGTAGCGTTCGCTAAAGGAATTAAATGAAATGGAGTGTCCCGATCTCGTCGACTTGTCTAACGTCGAAATAAGAATTAAGTGAAACCGACGACGATTTGATTTAGATATTGAATTCTAAGCGACGTTAAAGCCAGCGACCCGTCATTTTGATTGGCAATATTAAGCACGATTGATAGTTTCATATGCGTGATCGTTCGCTGTTATATATATAATATGAGTACGTCTGTTCGATTAAAATCTGATATCAGCAATATGGATCCCAATTTTAATATAAGAATTTGTGGTTATGTTGGCTTTCAAAATTCCCAGGAATATACGAGTGACTATAGAGAGGGGACGTACAGTAAATTTATCAGTCGCCTCCTCGTGCACGTCAGAGAGCAACATACGAATACATCACTGAAAATAGTTTGAGGCTGTTCCACAAGAATCCAGGCCCCCACTACCCGCAGTGAGATATTGATCGATATCATCGATCCACATTGGACATAGGTGAGAGATAGATCCCGGATCAAGGTAGGAAGAGGGAAAAAAAGAAGTGCAAATGAAAAGAAAAACTGAAACATTTTTTTTACAAGCAGAGGAAGTCCTATTTGAGATGGACAAATTTCACGCAAACTGATCGTTAGTGGTGATTACTGTTAATTGTTGGTAAATTGGGATGCAAGCTGAGGAACACGCCATATTTTTTTTTTAATGCGAATTTCGATTCAGCGAGGCTGAGGGCTTACCGTCTCGCGTCTGTGTACATACATGGTTTAATACCTTCAGGTCGGCATCGTAGGGCAGAGTTTTGTCCCATAAATTTGGCCCAAGGAAGGCGGCCTGCGCTTCCACGTTGCCCCAGAGTTCGCCGTCGGCGTCTTTCTTCTCTTCTGGTCCATCCTTGCCTTGTTTCCCTGTAAAATAAAGACAAGAGGTCGCAAATCAGTGAGAATTCCTGAATTGGATTTAGGGGGACAATTAATAAATGTATGTATATGTAGCACCGATGGGTACCAAGAGGATCTAGGCTAGGCCAATGATAGACAATAATAACAATAATAACATGGGACTTGTAGTGACGTCATTGATCCTAGTCAAAAAAATTTTTGAAGTCTGATATTATTCCAGGACGCTGCCTGGGCGAAACAGGTATGGCGTGTTTTGGATGAGTTCTGGAAAAAGGGGCCCACAGGGGCACCCCGATGAACGCGGAACAGGATGGCCCCCGGGGCCGAAATCGCCCTAGCGAAAAAAGAACGGCACTGGCCTTGAAGAGGCTTACCTAAAAATAGCATGGCTGTGGCCAAGGAGCCGGAGCGCATCTCAGCCGCGTTCCTTTTCACGGCCATAACGACGCTATGACTGACTTTTGATTCCAGGATAAAAAAAATTAAATTTCATATTAAATTGATTGATATCAATTTGAATATTTTACTACTTCATCTTGTCAATGCCAGGAGCGATGAATGGTTCAGGGATGATACGAGTGATTATTGGTCTAGTACGAACCATACTTATGTATTGCCGTTGACTTTATTCAATGCTACACATGTTTCGAATAGGTTGAACCAAAAGTACAGTCTCGTTTCCACGAAGGAATTTCGCGCGATCGTATTGCGGCTTCGACGTGGACAGACGAGGAGAGCGGTCGGGTCGACTGTCAAGGCTATGAGAGTATGCTTGTCACGCTAGGATGTTGGCTAGCCACAGATCGAATGAAAATAACACAGGATGATGATGATGATGATGATGATGAGGATGATGATGATGATGATGAAGCTAATGACGATAGTTATGACGATGACTGATGGCAGTACGAGTACATTACAACAACCAAGTGAAAAAAATGTTCCCTTCAAGTTTTTCATAATGAGTAGTGGAAATAAAAGAAAATAAATGTTATAATAACAACTAAACACTTACATACCTCTTCATCAGATAGATAATAGAGACTTGCGTATCACGAGAGTTTCGAGTGTTTGATAATGCGTAACAAAAAATGCTCTACTACGAGTAAGACGGTTAAGACCCGAATCGCCATAATTCCTTAACTAATAGCATATTGTAAAGTCAGCCTTGAATTATCTAAGCATGCGATTAACCATTGAAAATTAATACTACATTTTAGGCCCACCAGGTATAGCGCATAAACACCCAATAGATGAATGCTCGATGGTAGTAACAGGAGCGTAAAGAAAATCATCTTCAGCGTTGGATAAGGAAGCAACAATAATTACGTTATGGTATTGGCGAATGCGTTTCAATGATAAAACGCTCGAGCGATTATTCGATTCCCATATTCCGTCCTATCCTAACCTAATGGCAGGATGACTCAGGACCACGGGGAGCCTTGGTATTGTTCAGCGACGCGAACTGCGGCGCGGAACGCAACGGCTCGCTGTTTACCACGGAAATGCAATTCTCGTGAATGAACGGATAAAATCAGAGTCTCCTGTTTCCCTCGCCAGTTCTCGCGTCATTCGCCACTGACTTTCATAGCTATTCTCTGTCTTCCATCTCGCTCCTGTGCACTGTCGCTCTCTCACTCTCTCTCTCTCTTTCTGTCTCTGACACTTCTTTCCGTCAGCCGGCAACTAGGGACAGTGGTAAATGTCTAACCAGACGCCACCAGCAACAGCTACTACCACAATGGCTACCCTTCTCCCGATTCCTATAGTCTATGACTCGCGAAGCGTCCCCCCTCTTAGCCCCTACCCGAAGCATTCTGCTTCCTCCCTTCGCCGCTCGTCGCGCCGCATCACAACACGAGATTAGTTCCGCAGAGCCACGACAGTCAGCCTTGAACCAAATTACTGCCGGCCGTTGTTTAGTTGTTTAGCTACCGCTGCACCATTATGCCTGGAGAATATTTACGGGTAGCATCCGACGAGACACTGGATGGGAATTCGTGTGGATGAAGTGGATGAAGTGAAAGAAGTGGATCGACGGGGATTGCCTATGAAAATATTTTTAGGTTACTTATTAAGTTGTGTCGCTACGTACATGAAAACTTCGAGGAGCTGTATGCATTTATGCAGTATTGTCTTACTGTCGTTTGAATTTACTTAAGTAGGAAACGACCGAATGATGCAGCAAAAGAGTGTCGCGATTTCCGTTACGCCAGGAGAGAACCAGTTCTTTCTCTTCTTCGGCAGACAGGTAATACGTCTAATGATGGTTCTTCGCGGTGGCTTACGTAACCGCAACACGCGAACGTATACGTAGCTTGCACACGGCATTTTCAAGAGAGAGCTTGGCCGTCTCTTCACCGAGAAGAGGAAGGAACTGGCGTGGAGTTTGGTGTACCAGGAAAAAGTTGACGTTTAAAAAAGGAACGTCTCGCTCGATGTGTCCACTCCTACGTGCCGTCGCTACGAAGGTTCACGATTTAAAAACAATGTTTATGCCTTCTTTTAACCGTCGTTTGAGGAAGCAAAGTTTCAGTGGAAATGACGACAAAGGAGGGCAAGGATTGGCCAACCCTGGCGTGAATGGTATGCGCTATGTCCAAAATAGCCATGAGCCAAGGCCGCAGGAAACTATCTTCAAACAAACGTGATTATTTATGGCATCGAGATCGGTAAAGTTTTCTGCATCGTTTCTAAAGTGATTGTCATTCGTTCATTACAAAAAATTTTATACTCGTTCCCAAAGCCAGCGGGAGACAGTGAGTAGTGATATATGTATATGTATATGCAATTATTGTCAGTCTTGTGTCTCTTGCATTAACCAGTCGTAATGATAATGGCCGACTGTACCTCTAGAATCGAAGAGATCCTGTTGCCCTGTAGGGGATTCACTTTCGTCTCGCATTCACGCGAGACTCGTTGCAATCCAATACGCCTATCCTTGAGGACAACAACGTCACGGTTCAACGAGACCATCTCCCTGGTCCAATAAGTAAGCCTGGCACGAATGTCATATTGCAATGACCCCCCCCGTCCGTGCACGGTGGCGTCTCTGTTGGGATCGATTGCGCAACGCGAGAAGAAGAAACAGCTTCGCGGGAAAAGAAAGAGGCGACAGAAAAGGGGAAGGAAGAAATAAGAAGGGGAAAAAACAAAAAAAGATAAGCAAGGGAATATTGCGAAATGACGAAAAGAAATAACGTTCGATAAAAGGTACAACACCGCGTGGCCCACGAAGCTGTGAATAACAAAGAGTAGGCGACTGACCGATTACCGAATTCTGTTTACACGCGACAACCGTTAACCCATGCATTTGCGTAATCCGGGAAACTACATATAAAACTTTCGCATAATATCAAACGAACCGGTTTAACCGATTCTCTATTATCACTAGCCTGGCGTTCGATAGTGACTCGTGCGTTCGATAGATCGTACGCAGAAAAAATAACTAAATAGAAATTCAATATTGAACATCGAATTATGATGATTATCGCGTTTCTCTGACCGCAGCCAATGTGGGCAGGTACCAACAGAGAATGCACTTCCTGCTTAAATAATGGAGATGGGAAAAAAGAGTGACAGGAAGTACCGGGTAACTTTGTACGGATTTTACAATTGCGTTTTTTGTCCTAGACCCTGCTAATATTAAAGCCAAATATATATATATATATATATATATATATATATATATATTTCTTCGCGAAGAGACAAACGTCAGTCTTCATTGACTGCTCGTAAAAATTCTACACGTTTCTTCAAGACGGTGCTGTATCCAGCGCGCTCTTGTTCACGGCCGACCAAACGTCAGGGCTCTGTAGTCGATTCAATTCACCCGGTGAAATAATGGCGACGCCAGTAGGTAACACTGACTTACGGCCAGTAAATCTTGAATTCTTGTCAGAGTCGGTATGATTTGTATCGCGACGCGTCCCGACGATCCTCACTCAAAGTACGAAGAACAACGGTAACGCGAATTGACCACGGCGTTCAACTTAAATTCCATTACAAAATTGTTTCCCGTAATGTTTGTTGCAGCCGGCGGCACCTGGAAACGCGCCTTAAGGCGACGGGCACTGCGCATCGACAATAAGAGCGTTACTGTCATAAGACATTACAAAACGATCCTTACTCTATGATAACAAATGGCCGTTACACACTACATGTACTTATATTGGTAATATATTTTTTTCTCAAGCCACATAACCGACGTGTACTCCGATATACAGAATATTATCGCACGATGGAAATATTTAGTCAATTCTCACTGCCATTGCTCCCGGGTACGTTGCACGAAGTGTTTGGACTCATCGGTATATGTACACAGCTGCGAGCAAGGACACATAATGGACTGTTCAAAAGTGTTCCCGAGTATCTTCCGCCGAAATTCTGACATTGTTCGTGCCAGACTGTAAATGCGTGTATATATAAATATATACACACACGCGCGCATCAGAACACGAGGATAAACATAATTATGCAGAATGAAGCTGGAGAAGTTCGCATAACGGGAATGAGAAGCAGCGAGCCACGAAGTCGTCCTTGGCCGCTCCTCCTGGTATGAAATAAACGGCTACCTCCTGGGAATCATTTCCTGGACATGTTCAGCCAAGAGTATCGGACGGTATAGCATTTGATTGATATATTTCTCTGTATCTACAACAATGATTATTTGAGACGTCAGGAGGATCTTTCCTGAACAATTCACCAGGGTAACAAGGCTTGACGCCATACGGATAATCCTAACCTCTTATGATAGTGAAATCAACAGTTGGCATAAGTACCGGTGTAACGGACGAGAGTGAAAGAGGTTTCGCTTTCGTCGGAACGTTCCCACTCCGGGATTAGTACCTAACCTAACCTACCTGGCTACCTCGTTGCGTTTCCCCGTTACCTGGTGACCTACTCCCAAGGCACGACGCTCACGCTCTGACGCAGACGCACACGCAGCTATGTATTATCCCGGGAGCTTAGAAAGTGAACGTCGTCCTCGTCGTCATCTTTGGTAGCGGCGAAAGGTGCGCTCTGTGCGTTATTGTGCGTATATTCACTATGCCTAGGAGTTTATCACGTTGGCTAAGTGTTGAGAATGATAAGAAAAAGTTTTCATAAATTTTTCAAGATGATAAAAAAACAATTTTTTCTTCCTTTAGAAACGACCGACCGACGTGACTCATTGAAGATCTTCATCCGTTCTCTGAATGCAAGGTCTGGCTAGAATTTCTGTACTTTGGTTAGAAATTCTATGCGACTGGACTTGGAATCATAAAACTGTCTTCTTGGAACATAATTCATGCTCGTTCTATCTTTTGATTTGTGCGTCGTAAACTGGTAACTGGTTATACTTATTATTTATTGTGGCTGGTGAGTAATTTACTTATTTTTTTTTTTTAGTTTACCTATCACGGTACTTGAGCGTGGCGCCTGGGTACAAGGTGGTTTTCAATGCTGGACGATATCGAGAGATAAGAATAAAACGTATTAAGTGTACGTGTATAGTTTAGTTAGGTACAACAGGATCCTTCTGACACGCATGCGGAAAACGGTAGAGTCGAGAGTTCCTAGTGATTTCTCTTAATGCACACGCGAATATCCTTCCCGGTTGAGTTAAGTCCGCTGTGAGCAAAGTGGGGAGTCTGTATGCACGAGATAGTTAGTATTACAGTTACATATATATATATATATACCTATAAAAATTACACGTTAATCGAACCAATGGAATGCGTAAAAGAACCTGTCCTGGTAAAAAACCGCACTTCCGGAAACATGGCTCCTGAGCATTGTTTATGCTGGTTGTGGAATCTAGGCAAGCACCTAACTCGAGTAATAATATAAAATACCCAGATGTCAAACCTAACCTTAAGCTAATTAGTAAGCACTGATTTATGGGTTAATAAAAAAAATTACCAAGTGTTATAAACAGTACCAAAACGATTTCTATTCCGGTTTGAAAATATAACGAGGATTAGAAATGACCGTCTTTTACTTTTTTAATTTAATTCCGACCGGTTTCTCTTTGTCAAATATTTTATGATGTTCCTCGTATACTTGATCTCATGGACAGACTTTGGATACAGGAAGACGGGTTTAATGCTACTATAAGAAATATCTGTCTGGATGCTGGAGCGCGCCAGGACCTATTTGCAAAAAGGTCGAATCGACTCTTTTTGCTCGACAATGCTCAGGCAGCATGTCGTGCGGTGTCTGGGCCCGGCTAGTGAAAGCTGCAGAGCCACTTTCCCCAGGGCGAACGAGCGCTCAGCTGGTTTCCGGGGGCCCCACTAGCCTGGCCCGAGTCCCATCCAGCGCCGTGGAATCAGACCTCAATAGCCCATAGTTACTCACGTCCCACCATCGCTCCACTAAAAGTTGTACCGGTCCGACGCTTAAATGTTAACCACTCTCTCGTCGAGCCTCTCCCGTCCCTGCCTAACCACTTCACAAGGCATCCCCCCCCTCCCCCGTTGTACTGATCTTGTCATTTTTACAGGAACCCTACGGCACTAACCCGATGATGCCTTGTAGGCATGATTACTCTAAAAATATCAATCTTGGACCTTGTGGCTGGATCGTGGCGGTATTAATTGATATTAATAAATTATCCAGGAGCATTGAGTGTCATACGGTCTCCTTTTGGAATTATCAAATTTTTATGTCAGATCTCGCTTTTACTTTCTCTGATTGATCATTGACCAAATAGAAGTAGGTGATTCTATGCTCTCTCTATAATTATCCCACTTCGCGAATGGCGGTCAAGCACATTCTGTAGGTCAGTTCTGCATCACTTTCGCTGATGTCTCTTACGTGTTACTTAACAATTACGCTGGACGTCGCGACGCGTGCGTCTTGCCCTGTTGGGATGGGTGACGACGATATGCCAATATGATGAAATATTGGAAAATTTGATGATCATCCATGAGAACTCATCTCTCTGCACGTGGCTGATAAGAAGCAATGATAACGATAACGCTTAATATTTTGGTACCCGATATCGACGACTAATAAGTAACTCAGGACGAACGGCCATTTTACTTCGACTTCTGATCAATCTATTTGGATTGGTAAGGATGAAATTTGCAAGTTATCAACCAACTTTGCGTTTTTTTTTTTTTCTACAAATTTCATCCTTGACGACCTCATAAATTCTTCGGGATCAGTTTAAATGAAGTTACCCTGGATTCGGGCTAGTTGCTCTTCTTAAGCCCGTTTACATGCAACTACTTCGTGTAGTTGAAGTTATACCCCTGGCTGGGTTAGACTGCGGAAGTACCGTGGGTTCTTGGCTTGCGACTCTCTCCTTCCGCTTCTGGAATGTACCTGACTCCTGATGCGAGAGAGAGAGGGAGAGGAACGAGGAGAGTATCTAAGAGATGCGGAAATAAAGGAAATAAGAAAAAGACAATATTACCACCTGTAGCTTCTATCTTCCCAGCAGAAGTAGCTATGAGGATAACCTTACTGCGTCACGTTTGCAGGATCGTTTCCCATGTCGCGAAATTTCGCAACTTCGTCACATTCCCATGGAGCTATAGACGAGGGAAGGAGGGGAGGGTTCAACAAGGAGGGCCAATGATATTTCTGGGGGAAAGCGAAATCCAATTTGCGACAGAACCTTAAGTCGCTGGGACGACCAAACGATGTCGTCTTTTCACCTTTTTGTCAGTTTACAGAAAGTTTGTAAATACGTGTATATAGGACATACATAAATTTTCACAAAAATCTCAAAAAGGCACGTATCCATGAACGATACCTTACAGTGCATTTATTTAGTGATTTTTCGTGAAAAATAAAAAAAAATAAAAGATAAAAAAGTAGTGGTAGGAGGAGAAGAGAGAATAATAAAAAAAACGCTTCACTTTCATGAAATTAAGCAATAACGGGCGACCGTTACCGATTGAAATTACAGCCACGTTGTTAAGGCGGTTTACAAGCGAACGACTGGACAAGTAGTACCGATTAGTTCTTTTCATGATCCACGTTATTCCTAATATTCACAGTACGGTCCTTTAATGGACTAAGCGAAGATTCGGAGGTTCGTCCTGTCAGTATTGACTGGTTTAAAATAATTAGCTTCGCAAAAAATTACTCGACCGCAATTCACTTTCAAAACTTTCTCGGATATAGCTCCGGTGTATACCACACAGGCAATGAGCATGGCGCTGACAGTTGGTAACCGTGTTAGCTGGCGTTGGGTAGTTCGGGATGCCGATTAACGAAACTAATGAAAATAAAAAGAAGGTAATCACGGCGGTTACGCAATCCCGCGCAAACGAAAGTGCTCGCGCTATGTGAAATGACGCCTGGAAGGAACTACTTCTCGCCATCTAGGAGGACTAATGACAACTAATTTCAGATAGCAATCGTTAAAGGTACCGCGCGCTCACGTTTCTCTCGCGAAATAGAGATCAGGCTTGTGATATCTTACCCAGAATTCTTCGGGGTTTCTTTCGAGAGAAACAAAATGGCGTCGCTACGTTATCCATCTTACATCGGTTTATATCGCTGGGAATTCGCAAGGCGGTTCTCACTGGAGCATGTTGAACGTAGGAAGCGTTCGTAAAGATTTTACGAAAAAAATATAAAGAAAATGGTCGACACTGGAGTTACAGTTACAATAAATAAGGTTACAAAAAATATCGATATCTTCGAATCGAAATCTTATCGATCGACTGATCCTGCAGTTATTTCAAAGATAATATACACAGTTGAGACTGTGTACTTGTCAAGTGCGTTCACAGCACAGTTGACCTAGTCGGGCTAGTCACTGCGTAATCTAAAATTAATTCCCAACAGCTGCTTAACCCAGGGATAGATTGACTGTACTGACGGGTTCTCAAATTTTTTTCTTTCTTTCTATGCATGTCAAGGTTATGATGGGACGGTTTGTGAACGCGGATATTTTCACACGGAAGTCATTGCATGAGTATATCAAGTACTCGAGAGAACTGTCAATTTTTCGAATTCATATTTTTTTTTTCTAAGAGCGCCGCCGCATGCGACGTCTGGTATCGCGAATTGACATTTGACTGGCCTCCTTTCTCCGGGGCCGCCACGTGCTCCTGGATTTGGCTACGAGCGAGAAAGTAGCGTTAGAAGCTACGGCGGATACCGACGTGAAATTTGAAAATACTCGAGTGGCGTCGCGACGCTCAACAATTCATTGTATGCATGCAAGAATTCTGATGGATTTCGTAATGAAATTGAAAAAAAAATTATTAGACTGAAGAAATAAAGAATATTTTTATTTTAAAAATTCCCCCCCCCCCCCACCTCAGGTGAAAAAAATTTTCATTAAGTTTTTTGATTTCCTTTCATTGTTAAATTCGAAACTCGAACAAACGATGGGAGTGAAACTTCATGGACGAGTGCTATAAAAATGAGTATATATATTAATATTAATAACAATTATAAGGAAGAAAAAAAAAATAATTCCATGGATGACGAAATAAAGTAATCATGTGATCACAGAGCTGTGTGCATGTTCCTTAATATATGTATTCTGATGAAATTTATATATGTTATTATAATCCAATTGATTGCATGCGTTTACAGATAAGGCGGTTTTTCTCATTTTCTAATTGATAATCATTACAAGCTACCATATACCCATGGAATAACTCATGGTGTCGCAAATAACGCCGGAACGACGAATGGAAGGAAAAAAAGAAAAAAATTGCGTAATTGTCAATTATCGACGAGTAAATTATATTTCACGTATATAGGCTAAGAGATAAGCAGGTAATTATACGTCGGGTAATTACACGGAACGCGCAGGCACCATTGACGCTTGGATAAAGGAACGAAGGAATAATAATGAACGTGTTACGAAGAAACAAAAAGTTTTACACGTGAAAAAGAAAAAGGTGGCGTCCATACTGCTTTTCTCCGTTTATACGAGGTACAGTACGCGTAGATAATTATAATGTAGGGTATAGTCTGATACATAAATAAAATAAAGCTGTCTCGGATATTATCCGGTATACCACTGTTCGTGTCGATTGATGAAGGAAGTGAGTCTCGAAGACACGTTCTAATGGCTTTCAGAGGATATATGGAACAGCAGGAAGGCGGAATTGAAAACTTGATCTGAAGAAGGAAGTCGACCTGTATCTATCGGGTGTCTAGGAAAATAATTAAAGAGTGAAAATGCGAGGCGCGCGTGGCAATTATTTTTGGCTTTTGGGCGACCACTTTGAATTCCAGTCTGAATGAATTTCACTGACGACGGACGCGTTTGCATGTGAACGACGCCAAAACTTTATGATATACGACCTCGAAGTAAGAAGGCGCTCAGGAGATGTTCTTCGAATTTTTGAATCCTTTCCAAAAAAAAAAAGTTTAATATCTTTGATATTTAATTTTTATCAAAAATTTTTTTTTCTCGGAAACCCGGTAAACTTTGAAAAATCGTTGAATTCAAGTATACAGGCGCCACTGACTTGTATCGTAGTACTTGATTGATCTAGGGATCTTGATAATTTTGATTTTGTAATTTATCATTCATAGGAAATAGACGAGTGCTTTTGATCTAGGAAGTCGAGGATCACGTGACTTTCACTTTCACCGCCAAAATAACGAGGACGCACGCATCGTTGCGTATTTAGGAGAAACGAACGCATAAATATATTCCCTTGATTTTTATTTTTTATAAATATTTTTTTCGATTGTATCTTCTCCCACCCAACACCAGGCACTTTTAGTTCACGGAAGGATAATATGAGTAAAAGAGGGGTGGGCAAAAAATTGAAAAGAATTATTGAAGAGAAATAATTCGATATCGATCCACTTGAAAATCGGATCGACAGGTCGGTATTATTAAACGATAATAGACTTTACGCTCTGTGATTCTCTGGTGGGACCAGAAACGCGTTTTCATCGATAACCCAGCCTAAGCCATCCGTAGACCGATTTCGCATGCCGCGATAATGAATTATCGATAATCAAATCTGACAAGGCAATTGTGATATCACATCAATACCGATCTACAAAATGTAAAAATCGGTATGACCGATTTTCTAAGACTCTTGGAGATCTCGTACAGTAAGACACCGATCCTTTTTCTCTCTTTAATTTCCCTTTTTTTCCATCTCAAGTTCGTACCGATACCGATACCGATCCCGTGGCCAACTTCACGCTTGACAAGATCGGCAGGCAGGTCCAGGCGAAATTTATATCGTCGTCTTAAGAGCGTCTTCGCGGTTGAAGAAACTTGCGGCTGCTTTTGACTCGTTATGGTAACCGAGCACAACAGCCCGCAATATCGGTATTTTCTTACCGATATCGAAAAGGAATTTAATTTTCGTCGTCGACACTGGTAACGAGAAGGGGAAAAAAGCGTAAACAGTCGCGACATGAAAATAAGCCTCGAAAAATTCTTGGAGGTGAAACTTCCTATGTAAACGCGGGTAAAGAAACGGCGACAACCGGTTTTGCAAACGCATAGAGGTATATAGCGTTTGGAAATAAGAAAAAGACCCGAGAAACGTCCAGTGCGACAAAGAGAGAGAGAGAGAGTATTTAAAACGACAAAGAGACAAGAAACAAAAAAATTAAGAAAAAATAAAGGAAAATTATTACCCTCAACGGTACTCAACGTCAATTATATCGATTAGTATGATTTTCTTGAATATCGTAAAGGCATCTATATCAACGAATAATATTCAAAAGTCTTGATTTCACTGACGTAGTACCTACTAACTGCCGGAGTCATATTTACGATGCTTAAACAATTTTTGGTAACTACGACTGCTTACTCAAATGCAATGGTCAGAAAAAAAAACATGTTTGCGCCATGTGATTTTCAAAAAATCCAAAAAAACATATTTCAAGAAGTACTGTTATTTTTATTAACAAAAAGAATTTCTCTCCATAAAAGGGAAAAGGTGCGAGAGAAATTTCTCAAGCTTTACTCGGAATGTTTAATTCATTCGCGTAATGAAACTTACGTTGATATTCAATCCCGCGATTGTTACCAGCGTTCAAAAATCATACATGCATAAAATACGCGCGCAATCATCAGTCCCCGTGTAAGCGCGCCCTAAGTCACGTAAACCGGGAACTCGACTACTCAACCCGGAAGAATCGGTCTTCGGGTTCTGACTGAGTGCGGCGAGTGAGCGACCGTTGGAGAAAGTAATCACAGCCCACGCTATGGTTGGGAACAGACAGACACCTTGTCTTCGAATAGCCAGTGGTTCTCAGTAAGTAGGAATAAAAAATATCCGAATCAAACAATAACCTACAATACGATTACGCAATTAAAAAATAAGTTTAAAAATCTCGACAAAAAAGATCGGGTAAATAAAATTACTAAAAAATCGTTCGAAAAATTCGAACAAAAAAAAGATTATCTTAACGCCTGTGACCGACGAGAATTGGCGAAATAAAAATATTGTAAAAAATTTCTTTTTTCAAAAAACCTGATTTGAACCCCATCATGACGGACCTGGACTTTGTTCATTATCTCCTTACGGAATTCCTGTAAGGTGTGTGAAGTTGGCGTTTCGTTAGATCGTGAGAAAATCTATACCGGAAGTCGAGACGGTAAGATATTTTCAAATGGCACGAACTTTACAGAACAAGACGCAAGTGAGTTTAACCGGTAGCAGGTAGGAAATAATTTATTGTAATTCCGCAATTAAGCATAAAGGAAAGTGAGCGAAATGCATGCACTGATTGTGATGCACCGAGTGCATGCAGCATTGAGCTGTCATAGGGGAATGGTATTGGTGTTTTAACACTGAAGTCGTGAAGTGCACCGCGGATGCAGGGTGCGTCAACTTCGCGAGTTTAAAGTGAAAACAATCCTTGCGAATCCTCGCCACAAGTTCCTCGAGCAACGTGAACTTTGGGGATTGAAAAAAACTTCCGTAAAATTTCGACGTTTCATACAAAATGGCCGTTTTGACATATTCGATATATCGAAATCCAGTGCAAGCTATGACGTCTTGGCACCCGTGACGTAGTAACTGTTAAATTACGCCACAGCATAGCGACCTATCATTATCTTAGCCGGCCTCTTTTTTTTTCAACCAAGCAATTACTTTTCTAATGCACCTGAAGTGCATGTTAGACTAGTTTTTACAGTGATAACAAAAACCGTCGGGCGCGATAACACGCGGAGCGCGTCGCTTGAACGATATGCAAGTTTTCAATGTAACGTCTTTTTTCCTTTTTGAACCTTCGCACCAAATCAACGATCCTTGAAAAAAATTATCTGCCCACCCAGTAGACACTGAATGCGCAAGCAGTGAGACACATAAATTTACCAGAAAGTTTCGTTGATTATTGCGTCATCTATATAATACTTAATTAAACAATATTAAACGGCTCTTACTTACTAAATTACGCTTATCCATTGATATGCACCTTTTTTTAGACAAACGATCAAGACACGTGGCACAATCTACAGCTGTTTTCAAAATACAAATAAGCTCGCCCGCGAATCCAAGATCCAAGCAAATAATTGAAGATCGACGAGTCGCTTAATTAGAATCACTCGAATTAAACGATCGCTGATAACACAGTAAATAAAGTTATCGGGCATAGAATTCGAGCGTGGTTATCAATTTTTAAAAAATCGCTATAGGTATATCCACCAACGAATAAATTCTCTCATCCAGATTTCCCTTATCATTGGAATCTAAAACCCACGTGAAATGATAATTTCATTTTCTATGCACGAATAATTTAATCGGTCGGTGAGCGAAGTGAAGAAAAAAATTGTTATCATCAAAGTCTATGAAGAGACCTCCTACTATCAGTACGGTCGGGTCGTCTGATAACACAGCTGTTTATTTATAAAACATTCTTATTACCACCAATGATTCGTACACACCGAACGGAGCCGCAAGACCATATTTTTTTCGGGTCATCAATTCGCAAAAATATGAAGTTTCTCGAAATTTCGAAAAAAAAAAAAAATTATAAACCTATCACAACGTCTTTCGCTGTATGATACTCAAGAGGATGGCGAACGAGATGATACTTATTGACATAACCGTTTCTTACTTGAAATAGACAAAAACCGAAGAAAAATAAAAATGATAATCGACATACGTCACGTTGTGAAATCTTTATATTTTTTGTCGAATTAATTGTGTCGGGATTTTGAAAAAAAAAATATGATTTTTTTTTACACTCAACCTAATCACGAGTCAACACCACGTGGTGATTATACCGATACGAAAGATGAAATCACATAATCATGTCGAACTGCCATTACGTGCGATAACGTTTACACGATTTATGTTAATCATAATTAATATCATTAATCAAATCGTGATGGATTACTTAATTAATCGTGTTATCATAATTATTGTAACGATTCGTTGAGTCGAGACGCTTAGAGCGACGAAGAGAAAGGGTCAATGCAAATAAATCAGAAAAAGACCTAGAATTAAGTGCATGGAATATTTTATAATCACAACAGGTCCAGCTCGATTCAGCGAGCAAACTGGTGGAAACGATTAGATAGATCATTGGCGGCCATAATTGAGTCATGCATCATTTGGGTCCCATTCGTATTTTCTAACCAATGAATACAAGATTAATGACAGTAAACCTGTCGACCAACTAACAGTTTACAAATTGCCATATAATGATCGGTTACGATTTTTTAAGAATTTCAAATACCCACACGACCAATAGACGACGATAACGAATGAAAATAATTAATGATTAAAATTATAATAAATTAAGCGAATCGCGACTGCGTTTTAAACTTAGACTATTTCCAAGTCACCCGACAATGATCAAAAGAAGCGACTGTGTGTAGGACGCGAGTCAATTGAAAATTTCTGATCAAGCAAAGAAGCCAAAAATATTACAAAAAAAGCATATACATATAATATAAAACTTTTTTTCAAGAGTATATATATACGCGCAAATATAAGTCTGAGCCAAGTAAATGCAATTTTCTTCCAACGGGTCGCATCCATCTCAATGCAAGCGCCTAATGCAATACGTAAGGACACGCAAGCACTGTCGCTCGTTGTAAAGCACCTTAAGCCCCTGGTTACCTGCAGTCAAGCTGACACCTGGTAAAGGTGGGTCGAGAGTGTCGACTTTTTGTGGCTTCGCTTAGACCATGGATTAAAACCCAAGGTCAGGTTACGGTTAGTGGGCCAGGGTCCTTTCAGAAGAGAGAACCTTAGCGCGAATGAAATAATAACGCTTAGCAAAGGGCATAAAGTTGAAAGGTCGAGGTGACTGACACATGACATTTTTTTTTCATTTTTCAAAAAATCACCAATCACATACAAAACACCAAATACGAGCATGACGATTTCACATATCACAGTGATCCTGGTACAAGAGCTAGATACCAGATAAATAGTCGAGGTCATAGGTCATCCAATACGGATCCATTAGACTACTTATCATCAGCGAAACCGTCGTATGGTGAATTCATTAATAAAAGGGTTAAAATTACACAAAAACACACATATACATACAACACGTTCACGAGATCGACATCGTGACTCGTGGATCAAAGATCCACTCGTCAAGGTCGCCACGGATAAATCAAAGC
Organism: Calameuta pallipes; assembly: GCA_030142375.1. NCBI lineage: Eukaryota > Metazoa > Arthropoda > Insecta > Hymenoptera > Cephidae > Calameuta > Calameuta pallipes. The sequence continues at coordinate 211,477 of JARQSW010000647.1, forward strand.
ATATAGGTCAGGAGGTGACGTTCAATCGTACATTTATAATCAGCGTCGAAAGATCTACAGTAATACCGGCAAGGTCGTTGACACGTGACATACGTAGTACGACGAATCGTATCATCCCACAATAAAGCACCTTGTATGATAAATCCAGTAAAAAAAATTTCCAAAAAAAAAAAAAACAAATTCCCTGTATCGATACCAGTACCAAAAATGCAATCGGGATGAATCCTTCGGATTCTCCGGTATCGACATAAAATTCGCGAGTGTCTGATCGATCGGAAGCATTTACCTATATACATATACATATATACATACATATAGTACTGAAGTCTATTAAAAGACACCGGAAGATAATGGGATCGCGGTTATCCGAGTGTGGCCAGCGCCACGTGACCTGTAGTGTATCCCGATATATAAGTATATATATATATATATATATCTGTATTGATTCAACGTAGGTACAGGGTTCAGCAGACACGATTATCGGTATCGGCATCGATGCACTGCCAGTCCAATTGGTAGATCGATCTACCGTTTGTAATTACCTGTATTAGTACCTGCCTAGCAACAAGCCTTCTACACCCCATAGCGTAAACGTCTAATCGCGATTCTATTTTCGCGCTATGACATTACCCGCTCGTCATTGGATGACAATAGTACGAAAAAAAAGAGTAAGCAGGACGAGGGAGAGGCCCGATCATCCGCCCATCCCTGAGCCATTGTGTCATGGTGAATTCGAAGCACCCATGGTGTCCCATTGTTATGACATAAATAATTCGAAACGCATACCAATTCGTTTGAGCCTACTTGGATCCATGTGCTCCACATAGCTAATCGTCTGGTGGATGCACGTAGGTTCATACGTGCACATATGTGCAAAGGTACTAACACAAGGTCAGCCAGTTTGTCAGCGATGGTATAGCGTACATGTGGGTGTGTGGGTGATTCAGAGAGAGAGAGAGAGAGAGAGCGAATGAGATGGAGAACGACGTGGGTATGTGGTTGGTAACATACGTTACGAGGAACACATATGCTCGCGTATAGACGGATCGGGGCTAACGGAGTTAAGTGACTTCATCTAGCAACCAATCAGCATTAGCAGACTCGATGAAATGCTCGAAATGTTTGTCTCGATCTCCCGCGTACTTTTGTCTTTCTCGCTCACGTTACAATGGATCTTCATTTCGGCTCGTCCGTCTCTCTCTCTCTCTCTCTTTCGCTTTTCGTATAATCCATTGGGACTGACGTTGGATGACGTCACTGCACTTCAACTGGTCGAGCTTGACGGGGAGAATCGAACGCGATGCTCGACGGCCCTGACTCCGTCGCCAGACGGAAGCGGACCGCATGCGGAATAATTTAGTATAATCGAAAGGCGTGGGGTTAATCGATGCTGGAAGGCGAGTGTAAAGAGATGAGTAGAGAGAGAGAGGGGGGGGGGGGGCAGAGGAACAGTAGAATGGGGGGAGAGTGAATAAAAAATTAAGTACTCACTAATTGGAACGTTAATAATTATGTTGAGTAAATAATAAAAAAATTGTTCTTTATTTTATTATGAAATTCTTCATTGTTCGTAGGAATTATTGTGGCAAGAGAAAATTTCAAATTTTTCTTTTTCATTTCCGGTATCGAGAGACTGGAAATTTTGTTATCCGGAACGGATAAGGGGATGAGGCGTATATGAAAATATGCAAGACCGAGCTAGTAGATGGGTGGACAGTGTAAACAAGAGAGATAACGATAACGGGCGTAGGTAAATGCAAATGCAAGGAGCTTGAGGCGATTTCATCGCGAGCTTATATGTATATATATATATTGTATTCGTACAGGTACATAAGATACATAATATGTAAGAGAGGTACATCTGCATATGTATATACGTATATACATGAAAATAAGGATGATTCATTCGTGTTACATTCATTATGATATGTGAGTAACGTGTGCGAAAAGATCTTTCCTGACTGAGAAGACATGCAGGAACGACGGGAAAATATAAACCAGATTGGATATACAGAATAAAGAAAATATTTATCAGCTGTCCGAGGGTGTGTGTGTGTGTGTGTATGTATATATAAATGTCTGATTAGTCAGTAGACTTTCCTACTGACTGAATGACTGCGCCAGAAAGTCTCCAAGAACAGCCAGTAGTCAGAGTCTGTATGTAGGCTGACCGGTAAGCAACAGGTGGGCGTATCTACTTGGCCGGCGCAACGTATTTCCAGTAGACAATTACTACGTAGTACGTATAGATGCAAATATTTATTGTAGACTATGTCACGTGTTTGATAAAAGATAAAAATTGCCATTACATAGATTTGAGAGAATTTTTGAATTTACCGGTGAAAATAGTCTTATCGGTGTCGTTGAGACGTTACCTCGGTCAGTCGTAAACCATTTCGAACGATAACGTTGCCGGTGTAAAGGATTTGCGTATTTGTAATAAAATCTACAAGAAAATAGCTTCCAACACTGTTTTCGTAAGAGTTATATACGCGCATTGATAACTTTTCCTGATGACAAAAGCTAACCTAACCTCTTTTTCGTGAAACTTCCATAGCAACGACACGCGACGTGTAACGAGCTCCATGAAGTTGGCCGCGAAGCATTGACTCTCTCGTAATTCATAGTTTATCTATAGTGCGTTCGAGTCTATCGGTGGAAGAGCACTGAATAACGCGAAGAGGACCCTTATGGAATTTGCTAAAGAATTAAAGTAGCTACGCAGCCAACAGACAACGGAGCTAAGGACGATTCAGGTATACTCTCGTATACAACTATAGCAAAGCTAACAAGCTGTCTATTGTATAGCTTCTATCTACTGTACATTAACGTTCGCGAACTGAAGATATTCCTTCCGCGTTCGTATTTCTCGTTAAGAGGTTAATCCTCGTGATTTCCTACCGTTCATGTATACATGATGCTGCCTCCACAAATGTTGATACTGACTCCAACGAGAGCTGGTGCTGTCATCGTGAATAGGTGGCAGAGGAGCGTGAACTTGATGGGCGTGGGACGTGGGCGGCAGGGGCGGCGGCGGTTGGGGTTGTTGTTGATGTGCCGGAGCAACTACGATATGTGGATGCGGTGGTCCAGGGGGTTGATGCTGTTGGGGATGATGCGCCTGGTGAAGCACTCCTGGTACTGGAGGCGGCGCCAATTGCTGGTACTCCATAGCACAGCTCATCCGTCTTCGTTTCACGCAGTTCGCATTTATTTATTAATCACCAAGAAGGTACCGGTCAATTCTATGCTTTCGAATAAAATGGCGGGATTCGACCCACCACTGTAGAACGTGATTGGATTATTACGTTACAGGCTTAAAGAACAGCGCCCGATATTTCTGAGAGTCACGTGATCTCTAGGCGTCACGTTTTTTCCTTTTCTTCTACCACGTCGTCTTCTTAGAATACCCGAAGGCACTAGACCCTTTCCGACGCCTTCGTCTTGTTTATTATTGTCAGAATAGTCGCGAGGTCTATCGACGTGTTGATGCGTCGTGCTCTTCGTCTTTACCGAAACATCAAGGAGCGTTTCTAACCTCAAACTGTCATGTTCGACCGTGTCTCCCGTAAGACATGAAAAACGTACATGATCAAAGTTCTAGTTTTCTCGATACACAAGCTACGTGCACTGCGAATAAATACAAGGATAAAGAGGCAAGCGAGAATTACAAAGAGAGGGAAAAAAAAGATTAATAAAAGGTGCACGGAAGTTCCTCTAGTACGCTTAGCTCGAATGTCTGTCCTTGACGCTTTTTCCGATCACTGTTTTCACCCACTCACAATGTCCAGATGAAAAGTATACAGAGCATTCGACGTTCTAAGTGTTACCGTAGAAAATTTCACTAGCGGCCTCTCGCCGAAAGCAATTCTTACCATTAATATAAAATTTAAACGAGAGTCGCGTTTGCCTTATCGTTATGCGACTTCAATCAGACGGCAATGCTCGTAAGTGCCATTAAAGGCATCACTGAAGTCACGGCAAATAGTCTAACGTACGAGTATATGCGAAGGGGCGCGCGCGTTAAATTTTTCCTCTCTTCTCTACAGCTGTCAAAATCCCGTGGCTATGACAGCGAGAGTGAACGAGACACGAGAGAGTGGGAGTCACTGAACGGGCAGCGAGGAAATGAAAAGCGCGTCTCGAACGTACGGCGTCCGGACAGGCACTGCACCGCGGTGCGGAGCCGCCACGAGCTGCCACGGCCTCCAGAGGAGAGCTCTCCTCAGGGAAGGCGCAGAACCTGCCTTCGTATTGCCCGCCTCCACCTCCCACTACTATGTCTAGAATCCCCCACTTCTTTACCACCACCTCCCATCGTTCGACCGTTGGAAGCGAAGCGAGACAGAGATATACCTACACGACTCGAACAGCAATTTCAAACGACGAGAAGGGCTTCCGCATTGGGATTTCTCTATATAAACAGTTGGCGAGGGTTGTCGGTAAAAAGGGTCTTTACGTATGTGTTTATATATATATATATATATATTTGGTAATAGGTACTATTTCAGATTTTGGTACTCGGCGTACAAATTTTTTCTTATCGATACCACTCGACAAGGAGAATCCGATGAAAAGACTGTATGCTGAGTATTTTGAGTTTCGACTCCCTGTGGCCTCCTTGTTGATTCGACACGTAAATAATCTTTACGACGGTCTATAACAGTATCCAGAATAGAATAAAATTCCCTAGGTAAGATTTATATGGTAAACATCGTTTTCGATAAAAGTAACCATACTAACGAGTCCTGCGGCTCTTGGGTACGTCGACTTGTATACTGAAATTCCTGTACTTTCCAAGGTAAATATAAAGGCGGATACTCACGGAGGATCATTAACGTTATATTTCCCTAGGAAATAAGTGCATTAAGACTAAGTGCTCAAAAGTCCCTAGAGTCACGAAGTTCGTTTCTCGTTATTCGAATGGAATAAAAAAAAGATGGACAGACATCACTCCGAAATACATACATAGTAAGTATCAAATTGTGTGTTTCTCTTTTAAAAAAAAAAAATGGTCAAATGGATGTTCTGATTTTCTTAAAGTGACCCAGATCGCTTCTGGCGGAGTCGATTGGCCGAGTTGAAATTAACGGTAACGCTCGACGGCACTTGGGTAAAATCGAAAGTGGTGAAATGGCGCGGGGCCCACAGGACGGAAGGGAAAGATTTCCTCGTGGTGAAGCGAGAGAGAAACGCGATGACGCGAGGGAGGAAAGGAGTTGGCAGGAGCGAGAGAGAGCACGGCGAACGTCTGTATATAAAAGTGAGCAAGTAAGTAAGAGAGAGAGAGTGAGACAGCGAAAAGAGAAGAAAGACATAGAGGACAAAGACAGAACCCAGTGAGTAAGTGCCGATCGTGAATCCCAGTCCGCATGCGCGTTCCACTCTCTCCTCGGGGCCCGTGATAAACTCTTCTTGAGGCCCAACAATGTATAGCAGATACTCAGAAGAACACTATGGGTCCCAGCAGAGCGCGAGGCCCTGAATCACCGAAACCGGTCTGGTCCCAAAAACCTTGCCTCAGCGAACGCGGAAACTGCGAATCAGACCAGGCGTACGATACGCGCTATTTTTTTGCATTTCATTGTTATTATTATTATTATCCATCAACCTTTTTTTTTTATTACTCAAGCCAAGTACTACACAGTCATTCGGTGCATGGGTACTAAAGTTATATCCCATTGACTTTTGCTAGTATAATTTTTTTGACACCATCGAACTGCAATACCCAAGAGAGATTCGGAAGAAGAAAAAATGGCGAAACAAAAGATATCCCGAGCACGTTTTTCGCTGCCGCGTAGCCACTAGTCTGTGACTAATGAATTCGAGACGTTTAACTATTTTCTAACCAGCACTTGCTTGGGTCCTACGAATAAGTTTGCTTTCGTCGATTTATTCGCACGAAACAAATACACTGCCGCTCGTTTTCACGAAAGCGAAATTGTACAAGCGGACGAATCCTATCGTGAGCCGATCAACGATTATTTTGATCGATTACGAAAATTGTCCATCTGTAACCTTTACGCGGTTCTACGGCAGGTAACCGCTTCCTAGACTGTCTCTGTTCGTCCTATACCCTGGAACAAGGACGACGACAGGTAATTGCTGGAGTTTCCTGACTAAAGGTTAACGCGAAGGATCGTTTCGATGCGAACGGAACGAGAATACTGCAACAACCTGTTGATCCTGGCCCCTTTCACTCCTATCATCCACGATCAGTACTAAGTGGTGTGTATATATATATATATATTCCAGGTGTAATACCAATACCATTCCAGGTGTAATTTCGCAATGACAATTCCTCAGCCAAACGCAACAACCACGTGAAGAAGTATTCCTGAAGGAATCAAAATGCCACCTGTGTATATCTGCGGCTTGGAGAACTCTACTGGTTCCGTATTAAAAAGCAACGACAAACTATTTGGTCAGTTTATTGCGTAAATCTTTTTTTCATTCCAGAAAACAGCGAAACTTGCCCTGGAGTGTATAAAGGAGGGGGTACTGGTGGATGATGATGAAAACAAAAAAGTGAGAATACAAAAAAAACTTGGCTCGCCTCCCATGGCGATTGACTTGGGCCACGGCAACGATGGAGAACCGTGGCATTTCACTAACTGGAGAAAGTAGCCGAAAGCGGTTCTTTGCCGGCCCGGGCCATACGAGCAATAATGGTTGCTCAACGGGTACCGGTCGGTCAGATCTTGCCAAATCTTATTCCTGGACTTTTAATACCTTGGACGGTTAAAAATATGCTGGCTCTGGTTATGTATGTATATATATATTTTTTAAATTGCTGTGTTAGATTTATGAAAAAAAAAAAAATGTTTTCATGTAAGCGACATGTATATGATCTAAGCGACTATTGTCGCTGATCGTAATGGCACTTCGTATCGGTCGTCAATTATCGGTGGGGAGTAACGAGTAAACGTTGATAGACAACCATTAAGTATATCTGTATACTCGGGATGAGTAGTTATTTATCTGAAGATCAATTTACAATGCGCGACAACTTGTTCAGCGATCGCGATATGAGAATGAATTGATGAATGGTTTTGCGAGATAAGTTTAATCGTATTGATTAATAATCTGATCTATATGCAGTTACAGATTGTTAATAGTGGGTTGTATATATAGGTATATGGATACTGAAGTACATGTGGAGTTACCTTAAGAAGCGCCAGGTGAAGATTCTAGAGATATAGAAACGTCTAGTTTATAACGTTGTGTATGCACGTGTATGCTGAAGTCTTTTATTCTATGCAAGTCGGACGATTCTACTGTGCACTATGTAGTTCAATGTATACGGCTGGATCCACACGTGGGAGCTTTGTCGGTGAAGCTTCTTCGCGCCTTCGTAAACTCGCCATGTCGACATCTGTCCGTCAGCTGTTAAACTGCTCGACGAGTCGTGTGCTAGATCAAAAGCGACTTGGATCGCGAAACGTGAGGCCATTTTGAAATTTGAGTTTCAATGGAAATGAGAAAAAAAATTATTTGAAAAAAATGAAAGTTCGTTACGATCGTGAATTTTATTCTTAAAATAGAATTAAAGCGAAAGAAAAAAAAGGAAATGTACGAACAAGCAGGAAATTGTAAATCCATGATCTTTTTTTTTCAAGATAGATAAGAAGTCTGATAAGAATTAATCGTTAGATAGATTCCTGTCGTACCTACAACTGATAATTTCTTATCGTACGTGACATCGGAAAGAATATGTCGATATTAAAAAAAAATCCATCGACTATTCCTAAACGTCAATACGTTTCCTTCGTTCTTACTAAAATATTCAAAAATCATATAGATCCTTCTCAACAGTCATTCAATACTGTCCAATATACTGTTGGTACATGACGTAGGTTTTTTCACATATGTGGTACGTAGTGACTCAGTGTGTGACGACCTCGCGACTGCGGCAATGGAAATATTATTCATGGTGAAGAAGGAAATAGTCGGAGTATCCCATAGAATAGAAAGACTGGAGGAGTTGAACAATACAAGTTAGAATGTAAGAGGAGATGAGAAGACCTTGTAAATCTTCGAACGACTCAAAAAGAAATTCCCGTCTTATATACTAAAAGTATAATTGTAATTATCACGCCTAAGAAACATTGTGCCAGCGGGTATACATAAGTATACGATGACACGTATGAATGTAGCGGCACGTGTGCCTATGAGGAAGTTTAGTAGCCATGTAGTAAATGGACGCTAAGATGAAAAATTGGTAGGATTTTCTGGATATTGCGAGAGCAACGCGAAAACTACACCAGTGAGAACTTTGTATACCATATAGGAAACACGGCTAGAAAAACTATGAGCAAACAGCCCGGGAGCGTGAGGCAGCTCGAGGCACCCCGATCGGTGATAAGGACGAAGTCAAATTCGAGTACTAATCATTCTGATTGGTCGAGATCCTTATAGCCGATAACTCTTATCCTTTCTCTCGAGTCGTCCCTTTAAACTAAATCGAGAACGTTCCTTAGCGAATTGGTACGTGACTCCTGGACATCCTCCACGGCTGCTTTTCCAGGTCACCGGGCGACAGCTGGGCACCACGTCCTTAACCCGGGCCAGGGAGTCCCTCCCCCTGCCGTTAACCGTACCAAAATTTTATCTCCGGCCGCTCTACAGCCCTTTGCCTCTCGCCAGCGTCCGCGAAGACGTCTCCGTCGGGCAGTCTCCTCTGCCGGGCGACTCGGTACGTCGAGACTATCTCTCCACGGCAGATTCGAGGACCTCGACCTCCACTCAACAATAAAAAATCTTTCCGAGAACCTTGGCGCAACTGTACGAATCGATCCGAGAGCGCAGCTTCTAATCAGGGTGGCGACTCGAAGGGAACCAGAAAGCGAGAACGTTATCTGAATCGGTAGCTGGAGTCGCCTTGTGACTGTGAGTCGAAAAATCACCTAACAATATATATGCCTTAAGCAAGATGTGGCAATGGCGTGTCATGGCGTAGCGTGCCCGACGGTATGGAAGGATAATCCCCATGCGGTTGACGGTCGGTTTCATGTTTCCCAGTGGACCGGGTTCTTGGCTACCAAGACAGGAATCGACGGGGTCCGAGAGTTGATCGTCAAGTGGATGAAATGTTTAATTAAAAAAAAAAAAAAAGAAAAAAATTGAGAGGTAATAACAAAAGTGAAGAATAAAGATATGAGAAATTCTATAACATCGTATATATGTATTTACCAAATTTGATTGATTATTGATTAATTGTAATAAAACGTGCGTATGTATATAGAAGTGTAGATTGTATGTATATTATACTAAGAAAATGTTACCGAATCACAGTGCCTATCGTTTAATGGCACATCAAACACACGTCACAGCCAGACAAGCTGAGCAAATCCTGTTTCTATCGATAAAGCCAAGTTCTCATGAAACTACCAACTAATAAACCTGGACAAATATCAATTATCTCGCACGAGCGACCACATTCACGGTACAGGATCATAATAGAGGGTATCATTCACAATATACAGGACATTAAATACATAACTGTCTAACGAGGGGTTGTGATTTGGATGGTATATATTTTTGAAAATGTAAAACCAAATTTTTTTCTGCGAAGCTAGTGACTAATGAAAAATATTTAATTCCACAATCGATCTTTATAAGTGTCTGAATATTCAGAATGCTTTAAAGGCCTACTACACTATGTGTGTGTGTGTATATATATATTTACTGTACCAGACTCCTACGTTTATTAAAAAAAGAATTTATTAAAATTCTTACTCGAAATAATGTGTCATATGAATTTTGTATAATTAATAATAAACATAAAAGTCATTTATTTACTTTGCGGATTGTTAATAAACAATCTCCGTGTACCAGTGTCTGACGATACAGTTTTTTTTTCACTTATCAAACGTTCACCTAATTTCCATTGTTTCCTGATCAGACTGTAGTACATACCTTAGTAACGTCTAGTTCGAGAATCGGACGAAAGTGGCGCCACTATCGCCTATCAGTTCACTCTTTAGGCTAGGGGGGCGATCTTCCTCATAGTTCCGTTCAAGTTTCTTGTCCCTCGGTCGAGGAAAAGTGTGCGAGGACTTCCTTCCTATTTGATATCCCGTAGACGTCTGTGCCAGACGACAACGTCACCATCGTCAGGATGCAAATAAGCTTTCATAACAAGTGCTGGATAACGTGTGTAAAAAGATATATGTATGGTAAAAGCAGTCGCGCGAAGATCCTACGTTTATTGAAATTTTTCATTATTTCAACATGGCGTCCAATGTCCAAAAGTATCGGGAGAAGAATCGACAATTCCTTTCGATATATAAGACAACGTGAACAATGGTTAAGATACCAGTGAGATGCAGCCGGTTGAAGAAGACGGGATGGGGACGGGATGTGACGTCACAAGGCCGGAACGTTCTCTACCCGGTTTCATTTAAAATATCGCACATGCATCTCTTGAGTCTCTACTAAACTACACATATATAAGTATATAAGAAGTATTATGCATGTATGTATATATATATAATCGCGAATGTTTATACGCGTAATAAATAGCTACTCGAAGACACAACAGTGGCATGCAGTTGTGCTGGGTCGTCAACGTAGTAGATATTATTACCTTTGCTAGTTTGATGCGATTAACGATGCCGCTCGTTGACTGTCGTGCAATTAACAGGCGCCGCGTACTTATAAATTATTGAGAAAGATACGCGACGGAATTCGCGCGTTCCTGTAAACGCGTTAGTAGTTTTCTTTCACTTCCTATACTCGATATATTGAGTGTATATAAAAAAAAAAAAAGAAATTTATATATTTATTTTTTTCCAGCCTATTTTTCCTTGTACGGTCTCCCATCTATACTACGATGATCCGTGACTCGCAAAGGTCCAAGCGCGGAGTTCGCGAATTCCTGTAAAACCTGATAATAATTCTCTTCCAGCTCCTATTCTAGATATGGCAAGTATGTTTAAAGAAAAAAGAATTTACGTATATATATATTTTTCTTTACAGGCTATTTTTTCTTATACGGTCTCCCGTCTATACTGCTATGATCCGAGACTCACAAAAGTCCGAACGTATATTTATAATCTTACGATCGCGACGGCTGTTCGTCGTGATTTCCTGGGGTACACCTCAGGAGTAAGAGTGTTTTTGGCAATTGGTGATATCTCGGCGAAACATGGAAAAACCGGTAGGATCGGTGATGCGCTTTGAAAACGATCAATTCGAAAGTAAAACGTTTCGCGCATGAATGCCGATACTCGGTTTCACGATGTGCGCCGAGTAGCACTGCGGTTGACGGTGAATTGAGAAAAAGAAAAAGAGAAGGGTCAGAAAGAAAACGAAGAGGGAGGAAAAAAGAAGGCGGAAAAAGAAATAGAAAAGAAAAAGAGGCACCTGATGAAGATGACCATTTAATTTGAAGATATCAGGATGGTGGGGGAGGCGGGGCTGGTATAAGAAGAACAGAACGGGGTGAACCAACGCGAGGAATATAGGAAAATAAGAAAAACAAATGAAAAAGAAAAAATTCACGAACACCATGCTATTGTAATTTATTGTATATGGGTGCAGGGAGTGGGGGAGGGTGGCCGGCGTGATTACAAGATATTGCGAATTTTTAGCGAGTGTAATTAATAAATATGTAAATAATAGATGAGCTGACGATGGCCACTTACCCTTGAGTGAGGATGTTATCATGGGGTCACCTGAAAATGATATAAGTACAGTATATTTTATGAATGTTTTCCTACTGGTTTTGGATTTAGGTACTCAAAAAGTGAGAGGGCGGTATAATTATTTTGAACACTATATATACATCTATACCTATATTTTTTTACATGGAAATAGTACAATAAAAAATGGCTTATCGTATCAGCGTTGGACTTAACGAGTGAGGGGGGCGTTTGCATAGCGCGGTAAAATTTCTAACGTTTAAAATATTTGTATCTACTTATTTTCCCAACTATATAAAATATTAATTGATGCATATTATCACGCAGTATACAAAGTGGTATATCAGTGAATTATTATATATCGCAACGAGGTTGAGTAACTTCGCGTGCTTCCTGTCTGGTTCACGAGCGAAAACTTTCTCTAAAAATAAAAGCAAGGAGACGATCCTTTTGCCCGACCACGAACGAGCACTCGCTCTTAATTCGACGCTAGTAGCGACCGCCCAGTCAAAAGGAACGCCGAGGAAAGAAAGGGCCGAAAAAAAGTGGGTCCAATCGAGGAGGCCAAGTAAGAGTTTTTAAAATATAGTCAAAGCGGACGAAAATGAAGTGAGTGTACGGTGAAAAAAAAATCAAGAGTTATCCGCCATGTCTAATGAGCACGAAAAACGAAAAATGATATGAACTTTTTTTTTAGTACCATTTTCAGCCGCACTCTCCTACAGCGCTTCTGTCGTTCATCGTGGACTTCAAAAGGGACAAAGACAATCTTTCACAACGGATTATATTATTCGTTCCTTTAACTTTTCTACCGATCGTCTTCGCTCCTGCCAGATATAATACACGCCGGACATAATTCACGCGCGTATTTTGCCACGGGACACTCCTTTGCGCCGTGCAGAAGTCTGCAACGGTGAGACAACCATGAATCAACACCTCCCCTTCATCGTAGCCGCGCGCGCCCGCGCATGCGCACTGGCCACTGCGCCATTCGATGTGGGTATAAAGTCGCCATTCCCATAACTCGCATTGTTCCTGAAAGTTAGCACTCGACGGCAGGAACAAGAAGGATTATCAGTCGATGAACAAGAGAGACTATAAAGGTTAGGATAAACATATAAAAAAATTTTTTTAATTACTTAAAAAAATATCCCAAAGTTTAATTACTGATAGGTATATACATTTTTTTACTTAAGGAAAGAATGTCACGCGATGAATCCTAAAAAATTGTAATGGAAAGAAAAAAAATTCTACGGGACCTTCCAACCAGGCGGCGAACTCGGACTAAAGCTTGATGGAATGGACATTGCCTGTGCCGAGGGCAAGCAGGGCTGGGCCGTAGGCGCGTGGGCCCGGGTGGGCAGGGCCCCGGGGTCAGGGATCACCCCAGCGAAGAAAGAACGGAAAATGTTTCCTTCGCGAGATACTCTATCTCTTCGCATAATGCGCAAGTGGGAGGCATAGCAGGCAGCATCGTCTTTGCAGTTCGCAACCTCCGCAATAACAGTCTTTTGTCTTACGACTGGCTGCTTCGCTATGGGCTTTTTACTTCTCTCTTGGACTTTTTTTAATGCCTTATTTATCTTGGTACTTCTTAACGCACAAGCGTCGGAGACTTTCTGGTCTATAAAAACTCCAAGAAGTCCAAGACAGATATATGTTAGAAGGCACTTTCCAGGACATTTGGCATTTTCCAGGGTGTTCCTGGACAAATCCTCGATTTAACGTATACTTCCAGGGCCGTTTGGCGGCACTCACACCGAATTTTCCAAAAACATTTTTGATGCTGGACACTCGGAGTTGTGATGGGCTAAGAAGTAGTTCGTTGGGTTTGATTAGGTTAAATTTCAATGTCACGTGTTCCAAGGTATAGTTTTTTTTTTTTGAAAAAATACATCGGCTTGGCGTTGTGAGTGCCGCATGTCCTCGAAACTGCCCCTGGACAAGTTTGTATATACATATATGTATGTTAGACGTTAGACGCAGTCTCTAGAAAGTCAATTTAAATTAGCGACGGCAAGATCTAGAAATATTTATTGAACCAATCTTATGTAAACCATACACTCGTTTATTTCTTTATAATATAATTTATGACTAGTGTAAATTTTCTGATCCGTGAAATATGATGATTAGATAGATTGGAAGGACTTTACTTGTATAATATCTACTTTGAGTAACTGGACATGAATTTACGTAAATTGTATAATATACGTTAGTGTCCCTCTAATTCGATATACGATATCTACAGTGACTGTCGTAATCGTTATAAAATTTTTTTAAACAATTTTTATCGTTATTATTATTATTCGCTATTATTCTTCCATACGGACATCATACTGAATTCCAATTGATATATTGTGCACTAGGCAATGAAAGGTTCGTCAAGGATTCTATTGCCAAGTTCTTCTAGCCAGATCATCGATATCTATTGGATGCTTGAGTATAATCGCGCGCTCAGGCGCACTGGTAACAATAAGAGAGGGCAGGTATGTGTTTATGTATACCATATATATGTATATACGTAAATGCACGTATTTCCAGCATATAGTTACACATGTGAAAGGCCGATCACGAAATGGCGAAGTACGCATTGACAAATCGCGCATTCTTTCTTGAGAATGAGTATACTAGCTATATATATATATATATACGCGCGCTTCGTTATCAGGTATCTTCATGATTTTTTCTTTCTTTCTCCTCTTCCCTCCTTTTTTTCACAAGAATCCTTAGGTGCAACGAGTCGTCAGTATGATCTCGTGACATCATCCATCTCCCGTGTGCATAAATGCATTTTGCTGTATAATCTTCAGTCTCGTCCACAGACTATAGCGTAGATGGGTAACTGTCAAAATTAAAAAAAGCTTGGCGCAGCGCCACTGCGGCAGTGTTAGGTACTTGTTTAATATTTAAGAAGCCCAGCAGCTACGGTTTAGAATTTTACGTAAGACTCTGCCGAGTTGACGAATAAATCCGTAAAACCAATTGATTCCGGTTTAATTTACAAGTCATCGATTGACTAATCCTTTCTCTTAAACTCTCACTCAGTCAAGCAGGACGTATTTTTCGCGATACTTTTTATTTTCAATATGGCCGCCGAGGTGTCTTTTCACTCTGACTCGCATGAGACGCTCGATAAGCAATGCTCGAACGTGCACCGAACAAATGTGAAAGATTACACGTAGAATTGCATCCTGTGAATTGCAGTCGCATTGTAAACAGCGTCCACTGTTATCCTAGAACGCTGTATTATCCTCGGCAGCGAGATGGAACGCCTTGGTGTCCTTGGATCTAGTCCACGTGCGTTACCCATCCTCCGCCGCGTATTAACACGGGGACAACCAAGCGATCCTATCGTCGCGGCGACACGATTGGCAAGTTGTTTCATTGGTTGGAAAATTAATTAAAAATTATTTTCTTTTTTTCTTTCATAACCTCCAACGCTTCACTGACAGATACAAGAAACCTGATTTGAAAAATCCTTTAACGATAGAATTCCAACGCAATTCGATCTGTTCTCAACTAATTTCAAGTGATTCTATAGCAACGACATCTACTAGGATACGCTGATAGGCTACGGCAGTCGACTTAAGTCGAGTTCACATTTCATGAATTTTTCACGTTAAATTAGGAACGCAAACTATTGTCACGATCGGCGCTGACGTGAATAAAGTCTTTGCGACACAAAGGAAACGATTACATTTCGATACCGGCAAACAATCGCTACATGCATATTCCTCTACTTCTTCTATTCCAACTTATGGTCGTTTCTTCTTTCATTTATTTTTTTTCTCTTACCTTCTTACAGTACGAGTCTCTCCTGCTGGACGTCTCTTATTTATTTCTTTACGGCAACGCAATCGTTTCTCGTAACCGTCTACGATCACGGCCGTTGATGGTGGAAAGGCGCCTTGAGGACTTCGAGATACCTCTAATGAAACGGTCACGATTTTATACCTGCCGCTGAAACTAACTCGTACTTCTGAACTCGGCTTAAAAATCTACTCGACGACACAGTTTTCTTTATTTACGATGGCGTAAGAACATATGCAGGGAACGAGGAGGATATTCAATGTCAGCTACCACTAATAATATCGTACGGCACTAATAGCTTGCTTATATCGTGTGCAATCGGAGGTAAAATGAGAATTCGCCTTTATGATCGATCCATTAAGAAAAATCAGTCTTATCGCTTGTCAATAAAAAAAAATATCGCCAAAAATTTATTTGACGCTATTCGTGAAAACGAGATTATCGTTAACCGTCAAGCCGCGTTTTCAAAGCGTCCTACTCGCAATATAATAAATCACGAAACTGTCTCTAAGACGTGTTTAGTCTACGCGGCAAGCGATTCGGATCTCCCGATATTTAGGCTACCGATTACAAATGGCGTCCGTCGCCCACACAGCTACGATTAATAATACAACAGTCACCGTATCGAATCTTAAGGCGACTTTGCAAACGAGAACGAAGTATCGATACCGATGATAATCGATTATAACATCTTAAATAAAAATCCAGCAAGCACTTCTTGTATCGTACGCATAAGAGAAAAATTCAATTCTCTCTTCTTTATACGGTATGACTTGCTAAGCAAACCCAATAAAATAATGGATTCTCGTTGGAATAGTCGAGATTAGATACAGTTTCCATGTAGCACTTTATTTAGCCAATGGACGAGCGTCGCTTACCCCATACAATTTCCATAGAGCTCGAGCGATAGAATAACGAAAAATCTTGAACAATATAATTCAGTGAAAAGAGAAAGAAAAAGAAAGTGAATAATAATACGTTTACGTACTCTATATGATCGAGAGAAAAAAAAAGAAACAGAAAAATTTAAGATCCATCCAATAAAGTGTGCACGGCCAAGAAGAAGGTTACTGCGACAGGATTCTGCTGGACCAATCCCATCGCGCGAGATTTCCACTGAAAATGCAATCTCAAGATATACAAAGAATTTTGCATAACAAGACTAGTCAATCTCAATACCCAAGCATTTTATTTAAGGGTGTATACACAATGCAACATCCATACAGTTGAATTATCTTCCTTTTCCATATTCCACGTACTAGGATATATGCTCCCGTTATGCTTACGTAGTTACGTGTATGTGTTTCCATATATATATATATATATCCTAGCCAGAGACATTTCGTCCTGTAAATTATTCATGGGGTATCTATCTGTTGCTTCTATGTGGAAAATAACCATACAGCCTTTATTATTTCTCTGTTCCAGCAGTAAGCGACACTTGGCATTTATTAAAGAGCCAGTCCGATACATGTGAACGTGAATTCATTTAATTTTCATGCAGTACGCATTAAAACGACATTTACGCTTACTAATCGATATACTGAGACAGACGCCGCCTACCGCCTTCTTCGTAACCTCCCCCCACCTACATCACGCGACGGAAGGAAAGTAGGAAAGAAAAAAAAAATGTAACAGGTAAAGGAGGGAGACGAATGGGGGATAAGATATTGTCGATAGAAGAAAAAAAAAATCTCCAGGGTATAGCGAGTGCTTCGTGCTTTTATCTGTTACAGGTAATAATGTTGGTATCTCTTATAGCCAGTATACTTGAATGATCCATTTTGTGATTGGAGTGTATACAATGGACTTGGGATTGATCGATTATATAATTAAATAAAAATGATCCTTAATAAGGATAAAATTCATGTGATTTCCCACGAGGTCAATTATGGGTAAAAAAATGTATGGGAGCCAACGGGTCTTGTGTTATAACGTGCAGTTACATGTAAACACTGAACTAGTCTAACGTAGAACATTGATAGGTCACAAGGGTTAATCTTGTTGAAGGGTACCTGGGCTGCCGTAAGAGCAAGGCCTTCTTGAAGTCATCTGTCCACGTGGATGATGATGATGGTGATGATGATGATGTTGCTGATGTTGCTGCTGCTGATGGTACTGATGCTGCTGATGCGACGGCGTCGGTTGAACCGATGGCAGTTGTAACTGATGTTGCTGGGAATTCGTCAACGAGGTGACAGTCATTTGCAATGATTGCTGATACTGGGGATGATGACCGTGATGAGGATGAGGATTGGGCCAGACGTAGTGGTGCTGCCAAGAGGCGCCTGGGTCAGTGATAGGCGCCATACCAGGCCCTTCTTCGCTCCCCATTCGCGTCCACAGGGTATCGCTTGTCGTGATGACTTTGATGACTTCGGTCCTACAGCCTTGTCTAAGGGTTTTCTAAGCAATCGTGTGATTTGATGTAACCAAGGTTGATCCTAGATTCAAGGCAGATGGCGGCTGAGATGACGGTGAGAAATTGAGATCAAAGAAGGAAATCAGTCGCTTTGATGACTCCTGATGATGCTGTCTTGTGTTGTTACGATGAATAACATTTTTATGAGATTTATTATTATTATTATTATAAGATCTGTACTTCTTTTTCTTATGGAGAACAAAGGACTCATACGTCATTTGTCATTCTATTAGTTTTCCAGTCACTTTTTTTTTCTATTATTGATTTTATTTTACACTTTCGCTTCTCTTTTACTTGCTGGTGGTCAAAGTTCACGGTTTTAATTTTAACTCTTGGTCCGATGTATTTCGCTTTAGCACCTGAAAGCATCAAGCCGCGAAGACATGTCATATGGATACACAGGAATGCCGTAGAAATTTCATCGAACGAAGAAGATTTGGCGAATTCGACATTTAAGGTTCTCTTTTCTTATTTTTTTTCGTTTTCTCTCTACAGTATCCTCTCTTACGGTATTCATTCGATCTGAACCTCGCGCAGCACTATACGAAACGTTTACGTTCATGCAGATTCGCAAAACTTGAATGACAATCGATTATTAAATTATCGATATTAAGAAATTTGTTTTTTTCTTTTCTTTTCTCGAAAAGTTTAATACTTCAGCACAGGGAGTTCTGGTAATTTTGGAAATTATTTAAATTCTATTTTTATACACACAGTATATGTAATACTAGTAATAATTTCAGGACCAGCGGAAATTTTCAATGACAACTTTTTAAGTTAATGACAGCCCATTAAGGATTACGTATGAATTCGAAAAGACGACTTTTACATATTCAACGAATGAAAATGCGATAAATGGGTTAAGATCGTTGAATTAGAAAAACAAGTCAAAGGACAAAGGAACGCAACTGCTAACATCTCGAGGTAACTGTCTGCCCACGCGCCATTATTATTACTCCATGCTTACCGATTCCTCAGCGTGTAAGAATCCTATCTATCTTCATAGATCAATCATACGGCGAGACAGGAAAAAAAATTCGAAAAATACACAACACTTGGAAATACCGATCAAACGACGTAAATCGATCTCGAGAAACAAGATTGGTCCAATATGATTCAACAATTGAAAACGCCTATAAGGATCAATACAACAATCAGATGATACAACCAGATCGTATAGTGCATGGATGCTGATGAGGAAGAGGATCGGAAACAAGAGTATGTTAGTAGCCGTAGAAAGATAAAGTACCAAAAAACCGAAGAAAAACAGTGTTTGCGACAAAGGCAAAAAAGTTAGAGAATAGTAAGAAAAATAATGACAAAGATAAATAAAAAAATTCTTAAGAAAGAAAAAAAAGGCATAAAATAAATAAGACAGACCAGTGTCGATGATTTCAAATGAAACGACTGAAGATTGCATTGAAAAACAAGATCAGATGAATCTTGAAAGTTTTAGATAGCAATGAAATACGAGAAAGAAAAAAACAAAAATAAGGGTTCCTACACCCAAAACTTTCCTAAGCACAAACTTATGGCGACAGACCGATTAACATTGGTTCACAAGTGCCGAAGGGAACGATATACGTGTATTTCGACAGGTTTGGACCTTAGATTGAGGTTATGGCAGGTTTTGTGCAAAGGACCGCTTACGATAGACAAGGTTATAAAAGCAAAAACGATAATGAATGCTACGTTCCCATCAGAACTGTCGGCGTCCTACGATTTTAAACTGCTGGCATCGTTGTAAACACGCCCAAAGAGAAGGAGGAAGATCAGGAACAAAGCACGACGATGTTTACATAAACGCAAAGAGAACTGTCGCGTCGCACGGTACGTTGCGAACGAACGTTGAATGTCCGCGATTTATTATTTCATTAAACTTTATCTTCTTTTCGGTTTTCTTAACGGACGCGAGTCGCACGACAGTGCTGACATCTAACGAATAACCGACGAGGAAAAATCACGGCGATTCGAGCGCGGACTGCGTGGAAAGCCGGACTCGCGTTGACTGAGTCTTGCTGAGGGTTGAAGCCGTGGACGGAGGGGAAAAACGGGGTTGCTTCGTATCTCCAGTGGAGAGACTGAAGGGAGGGCGGCTTGCAGCGGGAAGAGCCACGTGCACCAGCAGGCACGTTCCCGAGTCACGTGTAGCCAGCGACTAACCCCACTTTTTTTATTCTTTCTCTTCATCCGCTGCTGCTACCTTTACGTTGCTTAGAATTGACAGCGTCTCTACGGTATTCTTATTATATGGGACATCGCTTTCCTTCTCTTTATTGTGTATTTCTCTTATTTTACATCACACCCCACCACCGTCGCTCTACTGAAATATCGACTCTGATACTCAGTTTCTTCACTTTCGGTTTAAATTTAACCCTAGGATAAATCCCCAGCTAACCAATCACTTTCATGTTTTAGGAGTTTATTCGCAGGTTACATTTTATCCGAAGGGGAAGAAATTGGCCGTAACTCGAAGTCGTCGTTAAAGTCGTGAGTGTCGCTGGTGAAAAGAATTGTTTTTTTTTTTTATATTGCTCATTTAATTCTTTCCTTGACTATTTTGTATCAAGGTATCTTCGTACGGGACGAATTACAGCGCTCTATTTGCATTAATGCTAGTCGTTAAGGCTCGAAAATGCGCCCAGTCACGCTTTGGTGCGAACGCGAAAACGTATCGCGTGACGACCGAGCACCAGGTACATAACTCAATTACGGGCGATACGAAGATCGTTTTAAAAAAAAAGCGAGAACCTTTTGAAACACTCGCGTGACACTTCGTACATTTTGTATATTTATATACGTCGATGCTCTGGATACCTTTTTGCAAATAGACGGGCAATGGACACAGACGTTTTCTAAAAATTCCAAATAATTTGTCTTGTCGATGTGCACAAAGAAATAAGACAATACATCGAGTATCCTACTGCGATAATGACGTCCTCGATATTATACCTGCTAACACGAATCTCGTCGTCTGTGCAATAATGCATCGAAATTTCAGAATCAAATAGCCGATCGAGTCCCGACGCAGTTACGAGAGCGTTCAAGTCTCGAGTACGTTGAACTGTCCTGACCTGACCTGCGACAACTGCAACGTGTTCTCAGCCGATAAACACTCGTATATCAGAGTAATCTCATGCGCGAATCATTGTAATCGTCCGACGACTAGGAAATGCAGGTGTTACGGGAGAATCCGTCCGGTCTTGCAGAACGTGGGACAAGATAAATAAAGTCAAGTAAAAAAAAATCGAATAATAATAATAAAAAGTCAAAGGACTTGCATCAAAATCAGTTATATTATACATATAAAAAAATTTTTTTTTAAGGTTATGTCTACTCAACATCAATGCTCGTATATCTGTCGGTATAAAAATGCATGACTAAAATATACCAGGATAACATCCAGACCCAAGCACGTACAAATCCAAAGTCTGTTACAAGTCGGAAGAAGGTCTTTGAAAAGTTTAAGATTTTCTTCTACCCGTTACGTGTACCTTAACTGAGGTCTTCATCGCACGTGGAGACTGTCGCTGCCTTGAGAACGAAAAGCTAAGCTCTCGCCGTACCTCGTGACAGTTGATATTCTTTCGTTAATTCTTTTCTTCTTCTTGTCCACAGTAATTCTTGTGCATCAACCCGTTTCCCGTATTCTCCTTCGCTTTACTTCACCAGCCTCCATCCGTCCGTCTCTACTGGCTCTGCGCTACAGCCGACCCGGTGTGGGAAAGCGCGCGACATAAATCATTAATAATTACGGGAGAACCGAGTTGCCCTCGGACAGCCGCATAATATCTTGTGGACGAGGCTTAAGGGAGTGCAAGATGAAGAGCCTCATACTTGCCGTACCTGACTCCCAGTGGCATCACGTAGGATCGACCAAGGATTCTTTGACCTTAGTCAACGATGGAGGATACCTATCGATGACCTTTTTTTGTAAGGGGAAAATTAAGGATTTTCCAATTTTTAAATTTTTATTACGGCTCTTACGTATATTTATATCGAACAACATGCGTACTTAAATAATATCACGATTATTGACATATTCTGCTAATTACATTGAAATTAACAAGAATCGTTATTAAATACGTTTATTAGATTACGTACACGTGAAATATCGCTGACGAGCATCAAAGGTCAGAGGTCAAAGTTAATCGAGACCTTAATCGCACCTTTCACTCTGACAGGTCATTTGATTAATTAATCGCGATTCATTAAGCAGTAGGAATATTTTTTTGCAGATTTATCGAACGTAATAAAATATATCATTTTTAGGGGTCTGTGTTGGGAACTGATAAGCAGTCTGTGACTTTGTTAAATTTAATGGACGAAAGTAGGATGGATCTGGTGACAACGAAAGGTATCCCTGTCAACATGATCCTGAACACGTTCCTTGCCCGTGACCTTATTTAGACGGACACACAATGATAGTAAATTTATCTGATTGTAACCTAAAAAAACAATTTCAAATTAATTAAGTCAATGGTTTACGTGCAGAAATCCAATAACAATCCTTTTGGATGATAAACCGGTCAGGGTTCACGGGGAGGAGGCTAGGGGTTCACCCCCCCCCCCCATATCGCACGCTCCTGGCAACGTGAGCCCATGGCTCGCATTTACACGGATCTTCGTTCTCGCCGTCCAGAAATTCATTTAGAATTCTGAAGCTGTACGCGGGCATATAATTAATAATGAAATCTTAATTAAGGCTCGATTGTTACCCTAAACGAGTCAATATAGGTTTTACATGAAAATTTGATAAAATTATTTAAACCCACGTACGCAGAATGACTATTGATGAATATTAATGTTTTTGAAAAATTTTGTATTTTCCAACAATTTTTTAGAAAATTAATAATTAAGAATGTCGCGTATCCGGGTCACGTGGACGGAGTCAAGTCCGCTTTTCATGGCAGCTAAACTGACGCGCGTTGTCGTTAAGGGTTGAATATGTGTATCGGGTGCGATCGTGGGTAAAAGACTGACGGGGCATTCGCGTCGATCGAACAGTTGTAGTTGGTTGAGAATCCACCTAGAGGAGATCCAATTATAAAAACGGCTGAGGTTGGAGTCAAGTTCGTACCTTGCTTGGCGAGGAGGTCGTCGCTAACTGCAACCGCGGTTTGTGGATATGACTTGAGGAATTAATGAAAATCAATGAGATCGGTCCAAAATTTCAGCTATGAGATGATTTAAAAAAAAAATACTTTGTCAAACGCTCTTACCCATACTCCAAAATCATCTGAAAGGCTTCCTGCAGAGGTTAGAGGTCAGGTAGGTTGACACCAGGAGAATGTAGTTTTACTGAGAGAAATGTTAAAGGAAGAAAAAAAGGTCCCCACTGCACAAGGGCCAAGTGACCTCGTGCGTGTCAAGCGCCGTAGAGGATGTGAAGGTAGGGCTCGCGAACAATTTATATTTTAATCGGGTAGCCGCTGACGGGGATGGTTTATCAGCGGGATGACAGGCGATGTCCGCTCGTCCCATCTACTCATCTCTTCAGTGTCGTATAAGGGGGAGAGTGAGAGAGTGAGAGATTTTGTTCTCTTTTATATTTTTTTTTTATATTTATATTTAAATATAACATCAGCCAAGTGGAAAATGTAGGGGAGACGCCGTCGCTCGATAGTCTACGTATATTCTCCTGTCTTGTTCAGGTCGACTCTTTTACTTCTACAAACAATTCTATAGCCCAGTGTATATTGTATGATGAACTTTGAAAGAGCCTGTAAACAGATAGATCCCTGATCAACGGGATCGGATTATATCCAGTATCTATGGAGTTGATATAAAATCCAATGTGATGCTGTGTCTGTGTATATATATACATATAGTGTGCGTATTCTCGGTACACCTTACAAAGATTCTTAAGCAACGTGATCTCTCGAAGATAGCAATTAGTAAAGGAGCGCGAAACGCCCGTGTCGCAGTTTCGTATTCACAGAATTAATTTTCGTTTGGACGGCGGTATATCGATAGCGAGCGAATCTGGCGTCTCACTCAACCCCCTTTCGAAAGGAGGGTGTGGTCACGTGGCCGGCCACGTGCTAGCGCGGCGTGTCTTCCTCCCCGTTCATCGATACGGCTACCCCCGTATACAGCAACACGTGGGCGTCCGTGGCCGTTGGTTGGCCGACATTTTCAAAGCGCGACCATAGATCTCGTTTCCATTTATGTATTTAAAATTGTGTATACTGATTTCTCTGCTACATACAATAGGAGAGTATAGCTTAGGAAAATATTTCGTTATATGTGTGTTGTGTGTATGAAATTTTGTCCTTTTTTCTTTCCCTCCAAATCCTTTTTGTTACGTTATAGTTATGAAATTCCCGAATCATTCTGGCGAGCCAATTAATTCTTCGATCCGGGGTCAGAGATCAAAACTCACTGGCGAAATCGCAAAACTGGGGGACGCTTCGTTGTGGCTGATTTCGATTGTGCGAAAGGTTCAGGAGAATTGGAACGAGAAATAGCAAATTAACGAGGAAAGAGGATTACGAGTTTGAAATATTTATTTTTTTACCTATAAACATAAATCGTCAATGCGACAAGGACACCGGACATGATGCACGCTCTTTGTGTAGTCATAAAGTTACATGCGCATAGACGCGACGGAATATCGTGCCGCGAATCCCGCGATTGTTTGGCATCGCGAAGTCGCACGAGTCGCATTGGGTTTACATGCCGGCGGATTCCCATCGAGATGATCGCCTACGCGACTACTCGTAATGGCGGAGGGCAATAGTGGTCAAGGAGAGATCGTAGAACCGTAACGGGAGCCATTACTAAGATGGGAGACTGAATGAAGAAGAGTTTAAAGGTCGCTCGGAAGATCAGAAATAAATTCCATTGAGGATGCGCCAGTAGATATGGATAAATTCCTACTATTTCTTTTCAAGGTTCAACCCCCGTCTAACGTTTATTAAGTACGAGGCACGATACACGTTTTTAAGTTTGCCAGGTGGGGGATTTAATGAGGATAAGCTTTATGCAATATCGAACGCAGCGACGGTATTGGAAAATATACAAAACTTTCCGTAAACTTTGCATTCCTTAAGGATTATCACAGCGTGCATCCTTGGTACGTCTGGAATATTAAATTATCTCTGCCATTTTGTATTTAATACCGTGCAATTAGCGTGCACAAATGCAACTGCCCCTCGAAGATTAATTAAACGAAACCCACGTTTCCCCTGTAACTTCAAGGACGCGTGGAGAAATGAAAATAAAAAATAGCTGCACATTTGACTTTTCACAATGTAAAACAGCAACGGCATGATATTTAACGTGAAAAGATATTATATAAGTTCTCGGGCGTACGACGATCAGCATATTCTATTATGTTCGTGAACTAAGTATAATTAAGATTGTATATCCTTCGTAAAAGAACTATCTAATAACGTATAAAGTTCACTAATTGTCTCTCGAGTATTTGCGAGTGCACGTTCCCATTAGCAGACGGGTGCCGATGATAATAAATTTCCAAGATTCGTTACCAGATGCCAGCATAGTCTTCGAGCGCTAGTGCTGCGCTCTGCAGGTCGCTCGAGCAAGTTTGCTCGACTCTGCTACACGCTTGGCCTTTTCCCTTTCTACTCAATATACCTAATATATGTGTGTGCACACACATCCCATCTCACGTAAAGCCTCTTCTAACATTCCGCTTTGTACGCAGGGCCGTGTCGAGATATTATCAAAAACAAAATTTCGTTAAGCCGGGGAAGTTCGCGAGATTTTTTCCCCATTCGAAAAGAATTAAGTTGCCTACTCCCAGGTTAAATAAATCTATGAACTACAAGCACCCATTAAAACGGGCAATAAGTATTTTATTTTCTAGTACAAAAAAAAAGTCTTCAGTCCCCCATCAAACCAACACGTAAAAGATATAAAAGTCCGACGTTCTCTATCTCTATGAGAATAAGAAATACTAGTTGGTATAAAAAAACCACATCAATTTAAAACATACGATCTCTTACGAGATGATACCGATAAAGTATCGTTTTTTGCGAAACTTGCGACATATCGATCATCGCGCAAAAAGCAAACACTCCATTTCCATTCCGTCCAACTACATTCGATAGGTTATTGTACAAAAAGATCCCTAATGGTCTGTTCATACCTGCATGCGTGTATCGCGAATAAATATTCCAGGCGACACGTGGGATTCGTGTGAGGATAAAACCTGCAGGACGCGGAGGATCCTTGCTGTAAATTTTTCTTCGACTGCAAAGTTACAAGTATTGCGTGGGCACATCGTGACAGGGAGCGTATATGTTAATACTGCGAAGCTGCTACCCGTTACTAGTCGTTCTAGGATCTAATTATAATTCTATAAAGCGCGACAGCCGTACAGGACGCAAACTCTTATCAGTGATCTCGGTCAGTCCACTACTGGCTCCGTGAATCTAGCTACTGTGTTATGGTTCTTGTTAGAGGCGAATCCCCATCGCGCGATACCGTAGCTAAGCCAGTGACCAATGGGATGGTAGCTTTAGAACGAGGCACGAAAAGAATACGATGGTAAGGTAGAACACCGACTATCTGGAGTACGTTCAGAAACCTCTCTAGAGTCGACTCTAGTATCATTCTATCATCTTCGTAATAAAGATACTAAAAAAAACGCCACGTGCCCGTATTACCCTGAGTAAGATTTACGAACGCACCCCTGGGGTAATACAATAAGAAAGACACGAAACTCAACACATAAAATACAAAATGTCCGCCGGCATAATACATAAAGATTGTATCGCAAAAATTGTTGTAATTATCTTCAATCACATAAATATGACGTTATATCCTAAAGAGACAGTGAATTGTGACAGCAACTTCAAGCCGCCGTTACACTTGTCGCTCTCATTAAACGTTAATGACACGTTTAATATATCAAAGTTACGCTAACTCCATAATTAAATAAATTGTTATTACGCGTTAAAAGCATCGCGCTAGCAATCACAGGCTAGGTAAATATTATATTGATATTCCTTTTTTTTTATTCATAATAACCACGATTATCTTCGCAGAACGCCATTTTGTGTACCTTTCGCTTTTGAGCTACTGCGCCAACCCTGAATAACCGTAAAGGTATATATGAGAGTAAACTGCAATTAAATCTACATCTATTAGATGATGCAAGTTGGGAAATATAAACACGATAAATTTTTTTTTAGTCAATGAAATTTCATGCAATCTCTATTACGTGAGTTAGTTTATCGCCCACTGACTGCAGTGTATTATATCATTAAAATCGTCGAAATGATCCCAGTGGACGGTGCTTAAAGTTATACAGCAGACGCCGGGTGGTGCGTAACGTTACAAATGTTAATTGCAATTGCATCTACAAATGTTTTCTTAACTCTATACCCCACTTACCCCTACCCCTGCGTCACTCGCCTTATCTATCTATTTATCTCGCGTATTACATTAGTTCAATCATTTGAAAGTTGAACATGATTTCTGTCTATTATAACTATCATAGGTTACACCGCGACGCCGAACGTCGGTTTACGTAACGTATTAATCGCGAAACTATATAATCGCTCTCGATCGGTGCCGGTTAAAAAGAAATCTGTAATTGCCGAGTATAAATTGTACTGACAAATGAATATAGTGGGAGGGTGGAGGGTTGGGTGGGGGTCGGTTAACGTAAACTGCGTATACAGATTAATGACGAATATAATAATTTGTTTATAATCGTAACCATAAATTGGTTGGATCACGAGAGGGCATTTTCAAGGTATGGATCTAAATTTGATATATCTCACTGGCAGATCCTTAATGATCGTGCGTGAAAAATTTTCAAATTATTTACCATCCAGTTTACCGCATATACGAAATTAAAGTAACCAAGCTATCACCATATATATATACTTTGTATGTTAAAATAGCTGTAATTTTTTTCAATCTCTCTCAGCTTCTAATTAGTGAAATTTCATGAAATTTCTAGAGACAATCTTTGTCTATTAGAATGATTTTTCGATAAAAAAAAGTTTGAATTTTTTTAATTTCCCTCACGTTACTATCAAAAAAATATTCAATGCGAGAATCTAAAAATTGATCAGAATCTTCACTTCCTCTCGGCTAAACGTTAATTACCTTACTTATGAAATATTTTTCTGATTATTATCACACGAGAATATTCATGCGAAACGTCTTAATTAATATCCCACATAAATGTTATATACTAATACAAAGTAACGTCATAAGATAATTATTATCCTCCAACGATAAACGTAAACGTGACAAATCGGTTGTCGTACGAGAAATAAGGCAAGAAAACGATTTTCAAGAGATTCAAAGGTTCTCATGGAAAAAATTTGAATGAAAAAAATATATATGCAATCAAAAAAAACACGCGTACAAAAAGACTATCTGATTTATCTAAGATTTTTTCAAAATTATCTATTCGCATCGGGCTACCGTACCAGTTTATGTATGGCTAATAATTATGGCCCGTGCATTAAAATGCATTATAATTAACGCACTAAACGCTGCGACCTCCTAACGACAATCAAACTGCCATTAACGTGTTTCTATCACGTAATCCACCCGACATAAACTATGATTAATTGATTCCCAAGATTTTCACAAAGTTGACGTAACACGCGTCGCTTGATTTAAGTAGCCAGGATAGGTGCTGTGGCGCGATAATTATCAATAAAATCTAAATAAATCATGAGACCGTAATTAGTTTTTTTTTTTCTTAATTTTTATTACTACATTTTCCCTCCCCATTTAATCGAAAAACGTGGGTTTGGATGATCGCAGATAAATCCGCTCATAATTGTTACATTGGTGTTCTGCAATTAGAAATAAATTTTCCGATCAGACCCACGTGATAAAACGAGAATTTTCTGCAACGTCGTTAGATATTTTATTAGTAAGTGAATATAATTATACTATGAAAAGTAGGTTAAAAAAATCATTTAATTAGCAGGGTTGCTTGTAGCTCACACCTTGCATAACAGGAGGTATGTACGCGCAATCTTCCAAGTGATTAGACTGAACCATTTCGTGTTATCATTTATTCCATGGGTTATATATATATATATATATTGCATATATATATAATGAATAAAAATAATGAATAAAAAAATGACCTATGAAATAATTATTGTCATTAAGCGCAACCAGATCTAATAATAACTTTGTGTTATTATTTATTAATGTTACGCCCAGAATATAACAATTTACGTAGAAATGATTTTTTTATTCTTTTAATCATTTTCAAATTTTACTCACCAGTCATCACTAAGCCATCTCCATCGAGAGTAAAAAAAATTGGATAAAAAAATTACCGCTGTACTTTCTCTCCTATGAAAATTAATACGCGCTCTACAGTAGACCAGCATTTAAATCGGCCCCCGCCCCGACCCTCAACTCTTCTGGACGGATTACGCAAATTTTGGCAGATGCCAAAACGTTATTTCGACTTCCTTCGCCAAAAAAAAAGTATTCACTTTGTACTTTCTGGCAACGCGAATAGACAAACAAGCGGATCTTCCCACTCTTAGAGACCACGTGGACGTCTCGAATATTTTGGATAATTGAAAGAAAAAATTACTATATATATATATAAACTAAACAAAAATTTTTATGAACCGCGAGAGTACCCAGAGGGGGAGTAAGAAGAAGGGTCAAAGGTCATTCCATAAAATTTCATAATTATCACGTCAGGCCAAAAGTTCGTGCGCATTTTTAAAAAATTTTTAAACAGTGTATGCGCACGAACTTATGGACTGACCTGATAGAATGACCAGCGAATCGACCTATGAACTTTTCGTAATTCTTTGACTCGAGCTGCTAAATGCATTCGCATTCGACTCCTTTGATCTCCGCTTAGCGCGCGACGTCTGTTCAAGGATAAAGCCAACATACACGTATATAGGTAATCATACCTGTTTTGCATTAACCCGATGGCCTATACTCCTAAGAGCGTCGGGACGCCTAAAGTTTCGCAAGTGCGTGGAACCATACTTAATGTATCGTTCCCTTTTTTTTTTCCCCACGAAACTCGCCTTAAGATTATGTCGCGTCGTTAGACTCACTTTCATAGATTTTACTACTCAATCGATATTCAACAGTATTCACACTGTGCATACTGGAAACTTTTTATCTAATCACTCATTGGTCGCTGGGTTATAGACGCTAGTCTCTGATTGGTCCGAATCAAGATTTCACCGTGAACGTCGCTCCGTTGCGTGTCCACCTTCTTGTTGGCAGCCAGCGACAAACGTGATGAGTGGGACGCAGAAAAATTATCTCGAAATAATTTTGTATTCTGGACGCTGGACGTCGATGAGTTCTTTTTTTCATTTAACTTACCTGAAACAAAAAGCAAGAGTCGAATTTCAATATGGGTTTTTGGTATAATTTTACGTACGTTTGTGATTTAAATTAATGAAAAAAAAAATAATAATAAAAATTGTATGTACCAGAAAATTAATTTTCTTTTTTTTTTGGTTAGTTGAACAAATTTATCATCGCCCTGCCTGAGTGTTTTGTTTTGATGCCAAAATATCTGACTTGTGTGGGTGTGTGTGTATACATATATATATATAGCTTAATGTTCTCACAGAATCCAGTGACGTCATAGGACTCTATCTTCCGCACATACTGCACCGAGTGCATTCAGTGACTTTATTTTCGTTCTTGCCCGAGAAACATAAACTGACTACTAGAAATATGGTACAAGTTCTATTTCGTCTGTGATACTTGCGCATACTTATGGCAACGACCACCCGGTACATTAAGTGTCATACGAAGCAATGGAACATTCCATAAGTTATCGAGCGTGAGGCCCATGTTAAATATCTGAAAACTATAAGCTGTCACATTGTTAATACCAATGCAGTATATTTAAGATCAATTTTTCAAAACTGAGCGAAGGCTTAATTTTCATGAAAAATTTTTATTATCTACAAGGTACAGTCATCGTTCGATGAAAATCAGAGTTATCGATCGTTTGGAAAGAGTGAGGGGAGGAGCTTCGATTGACTGTGTTTTTGGGGTAGAAAGTATCATTTCGAGATTGATCTGTGTGAAAGAGAGAGAGAGAGAGAGAGAGAGAGAGAGAAAGATAGAAATTTATGACGTACGCTTCAGAAGGAGAGAGAAAATGAAAAATTCAAAATAAAAATATAAAAAGCGAACGAAGCATTTGAAAGTGAGAGTGATAAGGAGAGTAAGAGGATAAGGGAGCTGAAGAGAGAGAGAGAGAGAGAGAGAGAGAGAGAGAGAGGGAGAGAGAGAGAGAGAGAGAGATGAATTCCGTGCAGTACACACTACCAAGTCCTATAAATAATATTCACAGTAACGTAACAGTGTGCGTGACTAAGGGAGGCTATAGATAAACCCGCCAGTTGCAAAAGCCTCGTGTTGTCTCTTGCGCACATGAAATATATGTATGTCGTCGTCTCTGTCTTCGAGCTGCCATTCAGACATCTCGTTGCTCTTAGTGGGATACGTTGTGCAAGATATAGTACGGAGGATGCAGCATGCAGAAAAGGACCATGATATCACAAAGGTCCTTCGTGGTCCTACTGAGGGTATTGGGGTAAAATCTGAAAGATCTAGCCGGACTCCAGGACCGTGTTGTAAAAAAAAAGGTCAAATATAAATTTTTCGACCTTTGATCGAGCAAAAACCTAGTCGTCTGTATAAATACATGAAAATTAGAAAAGAAAAAGAAAAAATTGTCGATCGTA
Organism: Calameuta pallipes; assembly: GCA_030142375.1. Taxonomy (NCBI): domain Eukaryota; kingdom Metazoa; phylum Arthropoda; class Insecta; order Hymenoptera; family Cephidae; genus Calameuta; species Calameuta pallipes. The sequence continues at coordinate 243,054 of JARQSW010000647.1, forward strand.
TCCATGGAAACAGTTTTTCTGTAGAAATTTGTCAGGCGCCGTCTTGCGGTCGATGTTAATAGAAAAATGTTAAAAATTTATCGAGTGTAATTTTCAATGATATTTTTTATATCACCTCTCCCCCTTTTTTTACACAACAAGACGATTTGCCATTCCCGGAAATGCAAGATCACCCGTGCAATTAAAATTCCCAGTGTGTCATCGGCGGAATAGATTATCATAATATCAGTGGGTACCGACTATAGCGATCAAGGAGCATCTTCCGGGAGTTCCCCATGAGATGAGACCATCCGAACGGTAATTAGCATAAATAATTTTACGTGAGCATGTAATATGATGAATTTGAGAGAAATTTTTTTATTTTCACAAACCAGCCATGACTGCCAGAAATTCGCCAAGGATCGAAGCCCTAGTGGTGAACGCGATAAGGAGGCTGCAAGACGTGCAGGGGTCCACGTCTAAAGAGATCAGCAATTATATATCCCAGGAATACAATGTACCAGCACCAAAGGTCAGGAAGCATGTTAACATGGCCCTACGCCGTGGATTGTCATTCGGGATCCTGCATCGTTCTAAGGGGTGAGATTATACATATAAGAAAAAGTTGTTAATCAGTTATAAATCTATAAATCAATTTCCCCCAGGGGTTACTACAGCTGCGGCGATCAGGACATCAGGAACGGACCAATGGAGGCCGCTGAGGTCATCCTGAAGCGCGGACGTAGAGGGTGCAAGCGTCACTCTAGCCGTCGGGGGCGCAAGAGACGTAGCCGACGTAGCCGACATGGCCGCTGCAAGTCCCGAAGAAGACGTCGAAAGTCGTGCAAAAGACCTCGTCAAAAGTCCTGCAGAAGGGCCCGTCGTCATCGCAGGGCATGTAAGTCCAAGAGTGGACGCAGGAGGAGACGCAGGAAGATGGGAAAATGTTGCGACGGGGATGCCGGGGACAGGGTGACCTTCTTCGGCAGACGAGGTCCGAGAAATGACAACTTCGCGGGAACCATTAAAGGCAGCGAACGTTCCTCCGGTTCGGATATGTCCAGTGAGAGACATGCGGCTGAGGTTGCACCTGGTCAGGACGTTTCGCCGCTCTCGGGTAATTGTCTAGACTGAACATCGATATGATCGGTCCCTGTTATATCGACGTACAGAGCCGTGAATGAATGTATCGTGAAACTTTGACATTGTTTTTTTTTTATTCCGCGTAAAGAAAATAATAAATGCCTCATTCGTTTGATATAAAAAGTCATTGATTCAGCGATTAACGAGACTTGCGAAGTGTATGGCTGATTCGGTCAAAAATACGAAAGAGAGGGAAAAAAGAAGCTATGTCTGTCTTTGTCTCGCTCGCGTTAACGGCAATAGGCGTGTCTCTCTCGCACTCACGGCTACTATAGGAAATCGTCAAAATCGAGTCCCCAGGACCTTGATTCGTCGGCTCTGTTGGTACTATTGGTTGGTTTAAAATTTTTTTGTGAAAATCCAAATTTTTTATTTCGGTATCCAATTTTTCCGAGGCTAATGCGAGAGAATGCCTATGGTGATGTGTAATTGTTGAAACTGCTTGAGGATGACGATGAAAATCCGGCCCTGGCACGGCCTTGCCGGCTAATGATAGTCTCGCTAATGATGCGTTCACACACGCACGCACTGTACCACGTGATCATTCCCCTAGCAACTCTAGGATAGTCAAAGCCAAAGCTCGACGAAGCTTCGCTATTCTAGCCTAGGCTGGTGCAACGCAGTATTAACTGATCCTCATTCTTAGCGCTTCTCGGACTTAGCTTAACGTTTCTGTGCTACGGCGATATGCCTGCTGGGCACATTTGAGGCTCTCGAGTGCGCCATGTGCTCGCGGACCACGTTTCTCTCTATGTGGACTCCGACAGGAAGGAGCCTATCGACGATACGATAAGTCGCCTTCAGACTATTCCACGTGACTGACGACCATCATAATTTTTGAATTTGCAGGTGAATGCCCGATGGAAGTTTAAATTTAATGGCGGGAAATTTCCCAAAAAAATTTTTACTGTAAAATACGAATAATCGAATTGAACGCGTGACGGCTGCCAAATCTGTCACTTTTTCTTTGGACAGGATGATTTTATCCACTATATTTGTATGACATTTATTTAAAAATATAACTCACATCGTAGATCTTAAACTTCGTAGAACTGGTTCTCGCTAATTAGAACAATTATCAAGAGGTGGCAAAAACAAACGAGGTCGTGCGAACGACGTTGAAAATTAAGAGAGATAAAGCAAAAAAGGAAAAAGGAGACGTACCACCATCCGAGAAATTATTTCAAGGATGAGACAATTTTTTTTTCTTCAAAATTTCAGTCCTACATCAAAACACTGTAGCGAGAATGTTAAAAGCAATTCTGACTAATGATCGCGTGCTAGCCGGAAATAATCATTAACAAAATGCTCCTTCCTTCCACCACCGTTCTTAATATCAATTTAAATACCCGCCTTTCTTTCGCATTACCTCCAATTTTCTCTACGTCCTTCGTCCCCACCCACTTCCTTTAAGAATCCACCAACTATCTTTATCCTTCTCCAAGCACATGGACACAGTCGTCTTCGTTGCCTTGGTAACCAGATCATATATATTTTTTTTCATACCGTGACGCAGACGGCTTTTAACGTCAACGCGTGAATGACGCGAACAGCGCCGTTTTGTAGTCCGCGAAGAATTCTTTCTTTTCTAATAATAAAAGCGGGATCGAGTCACGACAGAGGAGAATGGTCCATCTGAATTATCATGATTAAAAATAATGTCAATTGCTCGGAAATCATCTGCGTGAAAAAAAAAAATTTTTTAAATTCGAAAATACCCAAGTACGTTATTTGTTTCCAGGTGTACAAATCAAACGTACAAAAGACATATATATATATACATGTACCAATGATCATATTCAATTATATACCCATTATCATGTAAATAAATAATGCATGAAGGTGCGCCCAAAGAGATCAGCGGTCAATGACGCCAAATCGGTACCGATATCTGGAAATCTTCCCAGCCACGAGCGACGCCGGTCGTCCCTAGAGATATTTTAGGTTCGTTAAGCGTTTCCACGAAAGTTTTGGCAGCCGGGAATTCCGTCGGGAGGAATAACGAGTTGTCGCCTCGTGAGGATGACGTTTACTCGACGAGGATCTTATTGACAATGTATTTGTATTTTTGATCTAGGATTACAAAAAAATTTTTCTTACCTCGTACCGTAAAAAAATGTTTCTAGTAATAATATAAAAAAAAATTAAAATAATTGCATACACCTGTCACGAAGTAACGACCTCCAAGTCCTTCCCACTCCCGGAAATGACCTTTGACATCGCGCTGGTTAAGTTCAAAGTTAAAGTTCAGTCCCATCGGCCGATAAACTCGCGTGTTTGTCGTTCGCACGCAATACTCTATTCCTATATGGTGACAGTAGGCGTACTTATTACGTATTCACGTACGTAAGATACGAATACGTAAAGCGCGAGAGAGTAAGGTTGATCCACGTGGTCACGAATGTTACCATATTTTACATTGGCACCACTGTAAGACTGCCGAACGTCACGGATTCGCTTGAGAGAAATACCGCAGTCATGAATCGGCTGGTGGCGTTGCGACGCCGTTAAAAAAATCACGAGATTCGAAATACGCAAAGGAAAGTCATATATAAACGACGCCCACGTATTTAAAGTGCCGCGGCTTCTTATTGCCGCGCATTTCGGCGAGCCTCGCGAAAAGTCACGAGAAAATTTCACTAGCACATGTATACCTGTGCGTATACGGATATCCACATTGACTGGAAGTGTCAGAGAATATTGTAGCTTTTATCCGTTTGATCGGCGTTATCTGTCATACGTTTCTTCTTTGAAAATGAAAAAACTCAAGTGCCAGTGCATTTTCCACAAACCTCTTTACCACAAGCCAGAACCTTGGAGGGGAAGCCATATTCCGTGGCAGCCACGAAGAGGCTTCGTCGTGTGCCTGTAATACACTTTTGCAGCTTTTTCATTGCAGTCACTGACTAGGCGAGTTGGTGACGTACGTTAAGGAAAAAAAAAAGTAACACTTCCATTAAAGTTTTTTACCACATTTTTGTTTTTTTCTTATTTATCGCAACAATTCCAACGATAAATATTTCGTTTATAGAGTTAAGCAAGTGTGTATTGTATATATAGAGCACACGAAGTTGCTCGCCGTACGGATATTCAGGGTCCCTCGTTAACCCGGCTGACCCGTACGAGGCGGAAACTTACCAGTTATCGGCTGAGAGATAAATAAATAAATAGATGCGCGTAGAGAAGTAAAAATACAGAGAGCAAATGAAGAATGGTCGTATGTGATACTATTAGCTGTCTTGACTTGTATGATAATTCAGAGAGCCGTGTACTTTGACTTACGGCGTCTTTCGTTAGTTGCGGAAGGAGTTACCGACCGAGTCTGTCGGATGTGGCGCTTCGTACGTCCGTCAGATGTTAGACCGGTGCGTTACTCGTGGAGGTGTTAATCCAAGAAACCTTTAGACTAATTTCTCTTTAACGCTCATGAGAGTCTTTCTACGCTTACTGATCGCGCAGTAATATCGTCACTGGTGTAATGTCGTATCGGTAACCGCGGCCATCTTGAGACCCTTTAGACAGTTGGGATCACGAAATCGTAAGGGCACTGCCACGAAATCATAAACAATTTAAGCAAGCGTAAGTGACAGGGCAACTGGAGGTGATAAGGTGGAGGCACTGATAGAGCCAACCCAAGTAACAGTAACGGGTGTCTCATTACAAACCGAACGTGTCTAATGGCGATAAGTACTTCTTTATCTAGCTTGTTTCTGGTAATTGTGTAGACACACAGCAACTGCTGAAAATAACCGGGTAAGTTAACCTAAAATACAAATCTACGCAAGGTTCAAGTTCTTTCAATGAATTCTTACCGAAGTGGACGATTCTTAATATTTTACCAAGAGCTAACCTAAGACTGGTGAAATTACTTTTAAAAAATGATAAAGGGTAGTCAAAACTCAGTACCAATCCAATCTGGTTAGGAGTCTCTCATTGGGGGCTGTACGCGAAATATTTCGCAGAATTACAGCTTCCACCACCACTGGCCAGTATTATCGTATCGCGCGATACTACTCGTTGCAAATCTCGAGCGAACTCGACTGTCTTAATCCCTAAAGTACCACGTGTTTGAGCTAAGATATATATCCATATATAAACTGATATTTGACTGGACGCTTATAACGACACGGCGTCTCCCAAGACTGAAAGCACTTTTGAGTTAAGAGAGGGAAGCTTCCGCGCTCCGGGAAAAATAACGAGCGAGCTTATAATCAGATTGAACTGTACCGTACACTATATACGTATCCACCATGTCGTCATATTCGGCGTAACGTGACTGGTCCCTATAAACATGCTGAATCTTTCTCCAACGCCAAAGCATCACCAGTCGTCAGGACTCGGTTAAATTTTCAATTTCAACGACAGCCTCATCGGATTTCGACAAAGGCTCGTTCCTGTATAAACCCGAAAATATCCATCTCAGCCGGTATGTTGAAACCTGGCATAAGTTCTGGCCCGTGGCCAGGAAAACGGGATGTGCTGGTTGGAGGCCACGCCAAAGGCTGCCACGGCGTGGAGACAGTACCAGGAGTACCAGCATCGGCACCATCATCGCCATCAGCCGAGCAGACACAAGCGGCCCAACGGTAGAATCAGGCGTACCAAACCAACTTGTGTGCAGCATTTTTACCTCTTGACTTTCAGTCGGACCCGCGTACACGTTTGTTCTCCTGTTGTCGGTGTCTATTCGTCCGTCATGGCTGCTGACACGGGTCTGACGGCACGCCGAAAATATACCAACATGTCACACGGCAACGGGAACCTCTAACAAATCGACTCTATCATTCACGTACGTGCGTACAAGAATTTGCCTCGGTTGGGTATTGACGGAAGTACACTAGACAATGTTTACACGGTCGTAACAAGAAATTTAAGGAAGAAAAAAAAAATAGAATTTAATTAAAAACATTCCATCAGTCAAAAGCGTAGCCTCGGTTCGTTAAGGAGCATCTGAATGTATTTATAATTTGCTTGAGAATATATTATCTTCGTTTAACTGAGTCTTTTGTATCTTTTATTTTCTTTTTTTTTTTTTTTAATCAAACAGTACACGGACACTGCTTATTCATTCCAAAACGGCCAGATGAGCTGGAGAAGATCTCTAACCAATTGTGCATACACGCGTCGTGAGTTTCTTCGTGAGAGATCATGAAACATTCCTAGAATAATACTGGGTCATGTCTAAGTATAAGATGGAATGAGATTTTACAAGATCACAAGAAGCGATTCTACTGATAGCACGTTCGATTCAAGTAGATAAGGAGAGGTCTGGTATCGGTTAATCCTCGGATACCTCTTATGTACAGTGGAGTAGGAGTGGCTGAAATATTCACCAATCCTGTCAGCCATGTACGACTGGAAACAATTGTCCCTGAACTGGGATGCTGACGCGTTAACGTTCGCGACACTGACAATGAGATAAGAGTATCGAAATGGCTCTTAACGATGGTAACGTTATCAGTAATATTACAGTACATGAATAAATACGTCGTTTATCGATCGGAGACAAGTGCCATGTCTCGTGACGATATTTGCCATCGAATCGATCGAATCGAACCTGATAAAAATTTTAATAAATATCTGATCAAGGATCTACTTTCGTGTACACTAAAATGCGTGGTTCTTGGATTGGCTTTGAAAAAAAATTTTTTTTTCTACATTAATACAGATGCAGAGAAAGGAAGGCGGCCAAAACCTCCACTTGGTCTCTCAGAGCAGCGTCCCCGTCGAGTCTCGAAGTGCGTAAAAAAGGTCGAAGCAGCCGCGTCTCTCAGTCACGCACCGACGTGGCCACAATGGGCAAAGTCATAAATAGTCGGTGGTGGGTAAGAGTGTCGGGTTAAAGCTGGGCCCACACGTGAACGACGCACCGGCTGCTTTTCGTGAACGACCGAGTATGATGGAGAAATCGATTTGAATTTCGCGCGCTTCGTTCGCGTCGTCTTGCGACAGAAAGGTAGGAAAGAAATAAAGTCTTGAGAAAACGTTGCGGCAAAGTAATCTAAATCCTGATTTATATCCCATCGAGCATTCTATGCGGATAGACGAATGGATCTACGAAGATCCTAGACGAAATAAATAAAGAACAGCAGCCAACAATAATTCCGAAAGAATGTCTTCGAGATTCTAAGTATTTTTAGATCTAATCTCGATGGGCCCTTGAGGAACCAATTTATACGGCACTGACCCTTTTTTCTCGATCGTTTCGCCGTAGAACGTTGTTCCAGCCAAATTTAAAGAGATCGACAAATGACGTCAGACTACAAGAATACAGATACGGAGGAAAGAAATCTGAAAACTAAAGATAAGCAATCAGCCACTATCTTAATAAAACAATAACCCTGCTAAACGACGAATAAATTATCGTATCAGGCCTACGTCTAAAGTAATAATAATTCCCTGAAGGGCTGGAAACCGGTGCTGAGTAATGCAACGGTAAACGTATTTACGAAGCAGGGCTACCGACAATAATCAACTTGGCGCAATGGTAAAAGAACCTGTGGAATTTTCCAGTAAAAAATTAGGCCTGTCAAGGTTCCGGATCGCCGTATCTCTCCGCTTTTCTAATATACAACATACTATAGCGTATATCCAGACTGTACAGTTAATATATATGTATATAGCGAGTACCGCGTAAAGTGTCTGGCATCAGATGCGTAGCAAACACACGTGTTCGTGATACGTAAGCTGGTATACAATGAATCGCAATATATGTATATATACACACATATAAGAGTACGTACAAGCATACGCACGAGCACGTAATATCGTCACGAGTCCGGATAATTAATGATCTCCAGGAATGACGCAGTCTAAAAAATGAACAGCTGGGCGCTTCATTTCGAACAAGAGTTACTAACGAACGCCACGACGCGGCGCTAGTAGCGCGCGTCTCCTCGCTACCCGTGAAAATCCTCACAGTTGCTCTCGTGAATTAATTGACGATTCTTCAAAGCACTGACGCATGCCTACTATGCAGTGTGTGTCGTGTACTACAGGTTGTCTGCGAGAAGCCGCCTCTTCATGAGAACACAGAGCACGAAGGTTCGACAGGCGACATATTAAATGAAGAAAAAAAAGAAGGTGTGGGCCTCGTCGCACAGGCATCCCGTACACGACGACGAGGGGACGCCTAACCCGAGTTTCTCTCACGAAGTACAGAACTGCAGATTGCGCCGTAAAGTTTCGACTGACGTTTACGAGAGTTACGAATTTCTACGGTAAATAGAGAGTACTTTCCCTGCATCAGGATATACGTCGTTATATTAAAACGTGTATGACATATGTATTTTCTTACGTCTTATTATCTTCGAGGATAAAATATTGTGATTTGAAAAATCCGCGGAAATTTTCCTAACGGTTTAAACTAGTGGCGGCGTTCCTGGTCATCTTACGTGAGGTGGTTTGCGCAGCATCCGTTAATCGTGCTTGGAGGGTCGTTCGATTGCACTTTCACTGGAGATCGTTTATTGCAATCGGGACACGGTTGAAGAAAAAGGCACGATAATCGACGATAATTCTGTGGATATTTGCGACGGTGACTGTGCAGGTTGACGTTGCGCGGCAATCGGGCTCAGCGCGTGTCTCATTAATATTTATAAGGTTCACTTGTTTCTCCTGCCTCTCTTCTTCGTTTTTTTTTCTCTCATTTTTTCCCTTTACTTTTTTTTCCTCGTATCTCTCTCCACCTTTCCCAACTCGTCCTTCGTTCGCAAGCGTGAATCGAGAGGTGCTCGTAATATTATGCGAAGGACGTAAACGCAATATTTTCCTACGACTTATGACCCCCTGGCGGTTGCTAGTAATTACTAGAAAATTATGTCGCGTTCATACCCACTAACCTTAATCGTTCTATATCCAGTTCATTCACAGGAACAACTTTGTCAATCTGCGTAAATATTATATCACGTTCCTCTTTCAACATTTTTTTTTTTTAATATCGCTTCATACATACATGTACGCAAAGGAAAAATAAAATATTCAAGTTAAGCAAAAGAAAAATAGATTCAAGTCAAAAAGCAAGTGGATATTTCTGTTGCTCGTTGAATATTCAGCATTTCTCGATTCTCCCTTATCCCCGTCAACGTAGATCATTGAAAGATTTTCAAAAGCATCCAGGTAAATAAAAACAATAAAAAAAGGCAACAAAGGCAAAAAGATTCACTAGAGAAAAAAAAGTAAAAAAAATCAACTTGCGTTTTCTGACACGACCAAGGCGTCGCGACGGACTGCAAACCGAGCGGGTCAAGATGGGCGTCTAGTCGCGAAAGCAAAGCACGTCGAACAAGTAAACTCCATTAAGAATCTTTACGTATAAATGATTAATAAACGCCGTGGTAATTGCCGCTTACGCCAAACCTCCTTGTAATCCATTACGACGTCCAGCTCGTAAATCTTGATCGGCAGCCATGATAGAAACGCCATACCATATAATACTTGGATTCATATCGCATTCTCACCTCTCCAACAGAAAAAAAAAGAATTCCTCCATTCCCTCCATACGACTTGACCTTTGCCCTTAGACGAGCATAAAGTTCAAACTCTCGTATAATTTCACGTAATTTCCATCAGCGTGAATTCATTCCTATCTCAAGGTATCCCTGTACGAAAAGAAAAAAGAAAAAGTATACGTCCAAACCACATAAGACAGACGTTATTCACACAACCATATATATTATAGATTAAGTACTAATAAAAAATTCTAAATGCTTATTGACAAATCATATTATCCTGTAATGTTGCACGGTAATCGATAATATCCTTATGATTACGGGAGTCACGCGCAATAGATCTCGTTATCTTGATTATCAATTATTTATCACCCAATGCCCCGTGTATTAATCGTCCCCGCGTTAACAACCGTCAACTAACACGATACACCAATATATATATATATATATACATATATATATACACACGCATATATATATTAAGTACACGAGAATTTTCCAATATTCCAAGAAGAGGGACAGAGTTATCCCATTTACATAGTGAATAAGCCCAGTACTTATAGTAATGTACTTGCGGTAGCGAAAGATCGGATCGTCAAGTTCTTCTCTCGAAGTCGCTTATAGCCAAGTGAAGAGAGAATAAGAAGAGGGACTACTGGCTACTCGGTATAATGCGCCAGCACGGGAACTGTAACTCGCCGGTATTCGTGCCGATCAATATTAGGTATAACGTGAGGCCGAGAGAATGTGCCTTTCAGTCGGACTTCCCAATTGGTCGAATTAACGATTTTACGAGAGGCAAAATTTCGCGATTACGACCGATCGATGAAATTAATAAGTAAAATTAAAGTAGACAGAGCACGTATGAAAGAGTACGATTAAATCGAAGAAACGTAAATCGCTATTTTTTTTTACTTGCAACAAGTTTTTAGCGAAACTGACAAACAAAATTTTGCCGCACTAAGAAATTTCGTCGAGGAAACGTTAACGCACGAATTTATTTCGTACTTCGGAAACACCCTGTGAAATAAGGAAAGACGTCTCATGGCGTTCTCTTAACATTATCTTGAACAACGCGTCCGACAGTCTGTTATCTCGTATCAGGTTGATATCAAAGTAGACAAGAAAAAATGTACGATTAATTCTTTGGGTACTTATAGGATTTTCGTAGTAAGATGTAACGACAGTCATTATTAAATATGGTAGCGTCTGTACAGATACGAGTAACGAGATTTTCATGAAATGGATGACGTATTGATTAGTGTAGTCGATAACATTGCCCTACGTCATGGTTATTCGAATCTTTGTAATTACAAATGTCTTTTATATCTGTACGTTAGAGTCTTGGAAAAGAAAGGTGGAGGGAAGTTAACAGCGCCGGCTATCGAGCTTGGGGAGAATTTATCGTGTATGATACGAGCCATAACGAGACACGATATAAATTGTGGTAGTGCGTATTGCATATCACGAAAAGGAGAAGTGTCCGATACGGAATTCTATGGCCTCGAGATATTAGACTCAACCTCTTATCTAAAACCTTCGCCCGATGCAAATGGCTAATCTATCATTTAGAGTTAAAGCTGATACTTGCTGGAGGCATAAAAGAGTTACTACTATATACATATATATATATGTATGTATAGTAGTAACTATCATATTATATATATATATATATATATACACATGTAAGAATTTGAGTATTAATGGACACTTGTGGCGAATCCTCGAAGAAGCGACAGAGAGAGAGAGAACACGTCACAGAAGAAAGGCAGACATAACTGTCGGTAGCCAGGAGAAAATCGCATAATGGAAATTCTTAGGCAATGAGCCACGAACGTGTCTTCTGTCTCGCTGAGTTTAACTAAGAGCGGGAAGAGGTATGTGTATTTTGAGAGGAGCAATAAAACGTGAATTGGAAGAACCACTTTTGAGTTTGTAGAAACATATGTCGTTCGGTAAAAGATATCGCAAGTGATATGGTTGATGATTTAACTTTTGGAAACGAATAGCGTTATTGAGAAACGTAGCTGGGCACGAGGTGTAACAGAGTGTAAGAAATGGAAGAATATAAAGAGAGAGAGAGAGAGAGAGAGAGAGAGAGAGAGAAAGTATTCGAGAACCTTTGACCAGTGGATTCCATAGAACGTGAATCGATCAACGATGTTATTAAGTCATAAATAAATGACTGGTTATTAGCATCGTGTTTTCGTGCAGACTGAAAGCTGATAATTATAATTGAAGGTCTTTGCCGGTGTATCCCTTTGGCAACCATTAGAAAGCCCTTGGTGAGGTCGTTCATTGTGCAATCATGTAAAGCCCTGAGGGAGATCCGCGCAGAGTGTCCATTAAACGATCCCAGGCACTAAAGCGAATTTCCCGTTGGAAATGAATTATTGTCAGAGTGAAGTAGCGTCAGCCACTCCCAACAGACAAATGACTTTATTTCAGGGTTCCGGGTTGATGATATCGATGGATATTTCATTGCTGAGTCCGATGCAATGTTTAACCGAGAAAAAGCTAAGCCAGGCTGAAGAAGTTTTTTTAAAAAATCTATTGGATACGTACTAGAGCCCAGCGCTGGTTAGGTTTAGTCAACTGAGTATAGTTCTTACTTGTGTATGTGCATGTGTATGAATACTGAGTGCTAGATATTTCACGTGGGTTAGGTTAGGTTTCTCTCGTGCCGTGTCACGTGGTGCGCCACGGGGTCCGAACGAGGTTAATCAGGAGTCGAGCGCCGGCGCAACAATGGATACGAGAAAAAAAAAGGAGTGAACGAAGAGGGGTACGATTTCACGGATATTCCTCGATTAGCCGTGGAAAAGAGGACAGTCGGCAATGCAACGGGGAAGTCCGGTATGGAAAGGGAGCACAGGTTTTTGAAAGAATGGCAAACTCGTCACGTAAACCTGCCGCCAGTCAGCGCTGGGGTAGCAATTGGTCCGCAATGCGCGGGGTTCGGTAGTAATTCGAACGATAAAATCCTACTGTACGTATTCTGCTTGAGATATATATTGACAAGCAGTTATCAAGGATCGTAGAGGAACAGTGAAACAGGATGAATAACGCGAGACAATCTCGGCACCGTGATAATCATTCCTATTGGCACGCTGCTCTGTACTCACCGATCAGCGGAAAAATACTGGGCTGGTCGAGGAGCGATTTCAGGCTGTTTTCTACAAGGATGGGAGACGAACGGTCCTTCTCACTCATTTCACGCACTGCGCCACGAACACTGCTGTCCCCGAAGCACGAAGTTTCTGTGACAAATTCCGCTCGCCGGGAGGGAGAGGCACGCACCGAACCTCACTATTGCTTAAGTCACCCACAGCCCACTGTAGCACATTAAAATAACACGGAGCGCTCTCGGTGCTCTTGAAAATCAATCTAAAAGTGGCTCGGCTGGTGGCGCAATCTCCTGGCCGATTCGCGCACTGACTCGTCATCGAGTGAACTCGCCGCCGGCACTGATAACGACTTCCTCTTCTCCTTCTTTCTGGTATGTGTTTCCTTATCGGGATGCGCGCGCAGCTTTGCCTCGTTGAACAGCTCCCTCTTTGTGTTTCTTCCGTAAACTGCTTCTTCGACCAGTTGGTAACTAACTCTGTAGAGTTAAAAAAGCTGCAACCAGGAATACAGAGAGCCGTTTACTGGATTTTAAAGAGATCTTCGGAGTGGACACTGCGGATAAGGCTTATCGTTATCATAACTGATTGCCTGAGTGTGTCAAAATATTATTTATCTTTTTCATGCTCTACTCTTTTGGTTTACTGCGATAGTATACGGGGAGTTTTATTTCTTGTGGAGAACAGAGACTTATGGATCATTGGATCAATGGATTATGAGTGAATGAATTAACAATGTATAATTTGTATAATACTTTCATTCGACTATAGCAGTTGTAATCGGTAGTGAGAACTTCACGTTTAAGAAACATACAGATTTATATTTTATGACTATGAAGTTTTATCGAATCTATGTAAATTTTAAGTATTACAGGATGACGTTTTCTTCACCGACAATGAGCGCATCGCGACGGAGGACGTTCAACGAAAGTATAAGTTACACTTGGTCCCAATGTATTATGGGACTTCTTTTTTTTTAAAGTACATATTTCATTTATATATGATTTTGGTCGTACGTGGAGCGTATTAAGATGTTTAAAAAGCGCTGTTCTCTTTTTATTTTCTTGTATTGTCGCAAACGAAGAAAAGGAATAACAATGATAATCTCGTCTGACTTTTATAAGTTTCATTATGATAATCCTAATGACTGATTTACCAGTGTTATCCTCCTTTCTCTTTATCATTGTTTTTTCAATAGAAGTATAGACGACGCTAAGACATTGCCCTTATTTCAGTAATCAATGATCCGAGAAAATTCCTTTCTCTTTTTTCTCTCTTCCTCTCTCTCTCTCTCTCTCTCTCTCTCTCTCTCTCTCTCTCACTCTCCTCGGCTTACCAATGACTTTTTACAGTTATCTGCATTTCACGCTAGCATGAAATACGCGGTACTGTGTATAATACAAGAAAAAAAGCAGAACATCACATATCCAGCAGACAAATTATTCAGCACCACTACGCTATTCGCAAACACTTAAAAAATTCTCACAAGATTACGTATTCTTGTTATATTGCTAAAAATTTAACGGTATCTCGAGATAAATCGTGTAAAAATCATTTATGACAAATGGTCGATTCTTGCGCATGGTCCACGGGACTACTTTCGCGTGACAATGACGAGGAGATTCAGCTGGGGAGAAACTGGGGAAAGTTGGATTTACGCTAAAATTTGGCAAATAACTTAGGGGTGGGGGTGGGGATAAGTCAGTTTTCTTTTTTATCCAATGAGAATTACATGCTTGACAATTGAGGAATAAAATTAATCCACTAAATACTGTTCTTTGTCCTTGGTATCCTCTCGTAGAGGCTAAGCCCATGTTTTTGGGCAACGTAGCAATAATAATAGTCTGCGAAGAATCATGATATCATTTCCTGTGTCTCGGCTCAACTCATTTTTTAAAACTATGTACAAACTTGTTGAGCGGAGTTAAAAGGCGACAGCAATATAGGAGTTGTCCTCACAGTGTTTCTACATATACAACATTTGGGGTACGATTTTTTTACTAAGAGGATTTTGATTTGATAATTACACTTAAATCGATTACATTAGAAGTAGTGACGATGATGAGCATCAACGGTTAAATAATCTTAGGGAGTTTATTATTATATTTATATTATTTTTTTGGTGCTTTTTCTCCTTTTTCTTAACCTCGGATCAATAAAGAGTCATCGGAGCCAATTAAAGTGAAAACTACATGCAGAAAGACACTTTTTCACTGCTGCGTGTAAATTCTTAACCGGGATCATATAATATTATGTACACTTTCATCCCCGGGATATTCAGTAAGTCTATTAATATATCACTAGACCCAGAGAACCCTGAGGGATTCCGTGGTACCCTGAGTGGCGGTGAAAGTAGCATTGTGATTCTTGTTGAGGTACGCCATTTCAGCAGGAGTCGAGGTCCATCGACGATGACGGATCTTATCCAAGGGAACTTCCGGAAGTCCAACTTCCGTATGACAGCCCTTGATCGGTGTGGATGCTCCAGGAAGTCCTACCTCCTGATAGGAAGAGCTTATCGATGAGAATCCACTCTCATCCTCGGCACTGCTCACGCTAGTCGTAGGTTTAGGTCGGATTTTGACGTCCTTACTTTTTTTGCGATGAATCGGCGTCGAAGTGGGTATCCTCGTGAAGTCTGCCTGGTTCAAAGACAAGGTATGAGTATCATCCTCTTCAGTGGTTTCCGTGGTCTTACTGCTTCCAGAATTCAAGGAGGTCGCATCCAGTGATCTTCTAGCACCTGGTAGCATACTAGGCAATGGATTGGTACCACCATCCTTCCTGCAGAAGGCTCTCTCGGATACTGAATCTGCTCCTGAACTTCCACGTTCGCTAACATTGAACGGTGATTCCTGGCTCGATCTATTGTTAGCAAAGTTAGCCTGTGACGTCATATCCTGTTCGACCGGTGACGGGGACACATTATCTTCAGAATGTGGAACGCGTGCTAGGTCAGGCTCCTTGACAGCAAGTAGAGACTGCACGGTTCTCATCAAACGAAAGGCTTCCTGGGACAGCTTCTCCGGTGGCACATCATCAGGATTCAGTTCAAGCTGCTTAGGTCTACGGTACGCAATCCCTTCGTGAGACTTGTTCGAGTCCTGTGGTGGCTTCCCACGTGGAGGCGTACAGTGAGCTGGATCATTGCGTCTCAGGACGGACCAGGTAAAATCCCTGGTGCCATTATTAGACGGCGCTATCTGCGTGACTGACTTAGCCCTGGTGAAACTGGAATCATCGATCATCGACAATGAGGTCCCACGATTTCCTGATGCTTCAGCGTGCACGGCATGCACGCTACGACTGCGTGGCACCCGTGAATTCTTTCCCTTGGGGTTGTTCTTCTCGTGAAGAATGTCAAGGCTCTTGCGCGTTCTGTCCAGGAAGCGGAGGACCTGGTCCAAAAGTGATCTGTACATCTGCCGATTGATTTCCATCTGAAATAACAAAATATATGTAATTTAATATAATAAAATTTTCAATAAATTTTCTATTCCAAAAACCACTCTCACACTTCAAAGCTATCGACGTCTACGGGAGCAAATAAAATTTGTTTAAATTCATATCTTAATTTCTCACCTGATTAACTCGCCACTGAAGCATGTCCACTTGATTCTGCAGACAGACGTTATCTACTAGTCGAACATGGGGAGCTTCGTTCGAGGTGAGACAATTGTGCAGACGTTTGTTCTCCTCCGTAAGTGCCTGGCATTGCTGAAACAAATAACAAAGAACAAACTTAATTACATAAGGTCTCTCTTCTTCCTCTCCTCCCTCTCTCTCCGCCCTCCTCTTTGAATTCCAAGAAACTTTTGTCTCCACTCAATTTAATCTCGCCCATGAACCGTATCTCGATATCTCTAATCGATTAATGCCCCTTACAAGCTACAGTTCCAATGAAATTTACGACTGTTGCTAATTTCACATTACTATTACATAATCCACGGTCTAGCACGGGTAGACCCATGCGAATGTGACCTCTGCTATCCTCAACCGGCACTTTCTCACGAGAAGTTTGCAAGACTCGTCGGTTGATGGTGAATGCATTTTCCATTTCACAAAATGGCCGATCGAGTCGTTCCGGTAGCAAGGAGGGGCCCGTTCTGCGGTCTCGCATTATCCCATTGTAATTTCACAGTGCAGTCAATTACAGCCTACGAGATATCTATTCCACAGCCTCTTTGGTCCATTGCTCATTGTTTCGCTTATACCATTTATAAATATTAATATGTAACAACTAAAATGCCGTATACACTGTTCAGAACCTTCTAGAACAAGCAATGATCTTTCACCTGTATCCAACATGGCGGCTTGAAATCCAATCTACTTTGGACTATACGAAATAAAAATGTCTCAAGATTAATAAAAAATTGTCGTTACCACTGAAATGAAGAAAATAATTTTAAAAATCTGGTCATTGACACTGTCTTCCTTAACTACCAGAATGACCTTACTCGGGCACTGTAATTTCATGGGGAATCTAGAGACATCAAGTTTCCGGCTTATTTTCAGCTCTTAATTCCACCAGCATCTGATATCCTCTTAACTTCTTACCAAATAAGATTAGTCATCCCTCTTACATACATATCAGATACGGTCAATATTATGTGCCCTGTAACACATTGTCCTAATGTTTAGTCATTGTCGTATGAATTTTCACGTTTACCGTAAATACTTCACCGGCACTCCAGTTCGGCTGGAGTATTTCCATACAATGGCGAGAAAGGGTCGGATAGACGAAGAGGAACAAACGAGTTGCGAGATATCCGGCGATGAGCTGAGGATGATAGCAGGTCAGGTTAGGTTGTGTCAGCCATGACGAAATAGACTAGTATTGTTTTTTTTTTACAAGCGATTTAATAACACTGCTATAAAAGTCCCTAGATTTTTTTTTAATTACTAATTATTTTACTATACCCATCTTCCCCCCTTGGCTTATTTCTTCTACCCATGACCTCTAAGAATAAATTTAATTTCCTGACAGACTGTACACGAACATTCTTCTCGACCTAACATAATGGCATATACCCAGCGTGCGTAAATTTTTTAGGGATACCCAAGAACCGCTGCTGGTTATCCAAGTTTTCAGCTTTCCGTAGAAATTCCCTACTAGTCGCGCTAAGCGGATGGGGTTCCGCATGGTCGCTCAGCCTGAACCGTCCACCCGGTTGAATATTATCATGACGTCACTTGCTACGGTCGCTACCTGAATTATTCAGTATTTCTTTATTGAGGTATACCGCAAAAAGAATAGTTAACCCGACGGAGAGACGATTACAAAATAAAAGTCTACGAATATTCATTTTTCCACATAAAATATGAAAAATTTAACTAGGCCAAGAACAATCAACTTACAATCTCCCCTCCCCTACTTAACTACCACGTGACTCAGTATATAACCCTGACCCCTCCCCCTCTCCTCCCGTTCACTGAATTCACTCAGGGAATACTCACTGAACCATCATATCCTGCGTAAGAGTAACCATTAAATCCAAAGAAAATTTCCCGTAGCAACCATCGGAATTAAAAAAAAAAAGTTTAAATAAATGAGTCGAAAATGCAGAATACGGAAAAAATATTCTCGAAAAAAAAAAAACTCGTCGATATTTTAAACAGACGACATAAATCTCGAAATTAAGTATAAGATCTTCGCGATAAAGAATACTCCCAAGTGGCGTGACAGGCAATGCCAGAGAGACTCATTAAAAAAAAAAAAAATCCAATCACGTCCTTGGTCGTTCGCTGGGCTCGTAGGAACAAGCCGTAACGCTTGGGCCGGGTAGGGCGCGTTTAATTAAATCCTCGTGATCCTTAAAGAGCTTCGCGCGTCTTGTAATTTTGCCCACGCTCTTAGGTTAGGAATCCTGCTCAGGAGTAATCGAGGAACAGCTGAGTTCTTCTCAGAAGTATTAATGGCCGATGAAAATTCTTTTCATTCGCTTTTCTTTAACTACTAATGCCCCTTAATACTTCGTAAGTCTCGTATGACGGTACCGAATCGGCCAACCATACGTAAAAACAGTATCGTGTGTAACAGACCGAATTCTCCTGTAACCGGTAACATCCTTTTAGCATTGTACAAAGTGGGTACCGATCATTATACACTGAATGATATATTGAATTTATATACAGTACAGTATATACATATAGTGGAATACGAATGTGAAACGCATGAAAAGAAAAATGACTACATCGTCATTGGAGCTGGGAGACTTAACAAAGAAAAATTATGTTTACGAATGGAAGGAAAATTTTTTTTTTTTATTTTCTTTGAAAATTCATTATGCATCAGTCTGAATAAATCGACGGTCGGATTTGGCTTAGAATTTTTATGATTTGCTATACCTACTGCGAGTGCGAGAGAGACGGAGTTATCGTGGCTTACGCGTGTAAGAGAAGGGTTAGATGAGAAAAAAGCCCAAGAGAATTTTAAACCGAACGCCCGACACACATTATTCATCTCGGTCGATGACGCCACATTTTTACTGTATTGTCCAATGGTGCTTAACTAAGGTGTACGCGTGTAACGTGTCGTTGGATAGCCGTGACGTGATCGGTAAAACGGTATTTGCAATTTGGGCGAATTTTCAGGACGCTCGTCGTCGTCATGCACCAACGGTGATTGTCCTGGGGTTCTTTCCGGTTGCTGAATTCCGCGGTCTGGCACGTTTTCTTCATTCGCAGACTGCTCCAGATATCGACAAGCCGATCGATCGTCCGATCGATATATCGAAGATCGATGGTAATCGTTTACTGTGTCACAGATCAAAGCTAATGGACCATAGCGAGAAGCGTGATCTTTAATTACGAGGGCTGCTGCTGGGAACTTTCTTTATTTTTTGGGGGGTTTCTTGTTATAACCGCTACTGCTTCTTTCTTATGGTCCCTGACCAACGTCTCCGTGCCTTTACGTTATTCTCATGGGAGCGACTAAAAAGGTCGAACGGGTTTCCATAGTTAAAAAGTATCGCCTGGTACTAATTGTGAGCCGTCGGTTTTTTCGAGACGAGTGGATCTGATAGTTTTGGAAAGTCCAGATTCAAATCGAATTTAAGGACAGAATCTATTAGGGATAATTGTTAGGGCAAGTGATGGGTATTGAAAAATTATCGATTAGGTATGTCTACTTATTGAATTTTTTTATGGTAAAAACAAATGGACGATTATCAAAATTAATAAATTTAAAAAAAAATATCACTGGTATTACCCACTTGGAAAGTCTAAAGCGACTAGGGAATTTTACTCGCGAGTGTCAGACGAATGGAGGACGTTAGATTGGTATGACAATTTCAAACTTTCTTTGATTTCGTAGACATTATAATTTCGTTAGATACGCATCGCGCTTGCATAACCATACGAGTGCGCCTGCGTTATAGGATTAAATTATTTCATTGAATTTGAAAATTCGCGGGCTTTTTACCAAGAGTCACGCGCCTTGAGCGAGTGACATTCCAATCTCCATGTGGATTGGGATCTTGGGTTGTACGAAAAATAAAGATAGAACCTTCAAGTAAATGCAGATTCTTCTTTGGTACGCCCACGCGAAAACCTTGCGCTTTTACTTTCACTTGCGAATTTTTCAATTCTCTCGTTCCCCGATCCCGACTCAATTATATACAGCGCGAGTTTGTTCATCGAAGTATCATGAAATATGATATTTGAATATTCAACGATCTTCAAAGTGACCATTCGTGACTGGATCTATTTCTCATTGGGATTGTCCTGATTCAAGATTAAAATTGTAATGACTTATTGGGTTCCATTTAAATAGTGCATACCGTATTAGAACGCAATCCTACCTGCTTGTAGTGCTTTAATTGATGTTGGTAGCGATTGTTAAACATGGCACCGTACGCGAAGGCGACTGATAGAAATTGAAGCCAAAAATAATTCGTGAATGAATGACAAAAGGTAAAAGACGACCATCGACACTCCGAATCTACTGTAAGACTATACCGTGGCCAAGGAAGCGAATTCAATGAAGGCATAAATTGGGTCAGAGACAGAGATCAGAAAACGAAAGGACAATCGATCGATTGTCACGGACTGAATTTCCGCAACGACAGCTGCGGCGTTAAATTTCGCCATTTTTGTGCAACCGAGAACTATATTTTCTTACCGCAGCAGCGTGAACCCTGTGTATCGCTATATCTATATACAACAAGAGTCGGCCATGTTGTTGCTATACTTTTTTAAGAGTTTTCGTAGTGCCTGTGGAAATTTGGTCTTTTTACGTTTGAAAAATAGCATAATACTCGGTGATGAAAGTTTTAACGTGAAAAACCCGAGATCTTTGTCGCTGAGTAATTCAAAATTCCCGCCGAATGACATAACGGACAAAGAAGCGCCGGGGAGCCACCGGTTACAGGGTAATTAGTGTATTCGGTGTGTTTGAGGTAGATTACGGGAGGTAACGCTTGGTATTCTGACAATAGTGTCATAGAGGGTTAAAGAGTAAGGAGGATGGAGGAGCGTTCACCTTGTCAAAGGTGGGGAAAAAAAAAGAAAAAAAAACCGTTTGTTACCGTTTGAAAAAGACGGTGAGAAAACAACTCCGAGGCTCAGACCATAAACGGTAAGGAGCGAGGACTGGTACGTTACCAGTGAGCCAGTTATTAACCCCAAAAACAAGTTGGAGTCATCGAGATAGAGACTATTCGTTAAAAAAAGTTTCTCAACGAATAAATAAAACAATAAGGAATATTTAAGTGCAAAGAAACTGGTCCCTGAGACGAATAAGACAGTTGAGAGATCGGAATTCGAAATAACGTACGACAATACTCGGCCGGTAATTGCATAGCAACTCTGCCGTACCGACCGAGTACGCCAGGATCGGGGATGCACGTTTTTCTTCATTGACTTCTTCAACAGCCCTGACGTATGTATCTCCAGACCGACGATCGAAGAACAAAGGACACAAGTATTTTCGAGCGAAATTCGAGCAAGAAAGAAAATATACCAAAAGATGGTGGCACTCTGTGGTCCCGTGAAATTTTCATGCCGCGCATTTGCCGCGTGCGATTTTACGAATCCGGGAAACAGGTGTTCAGCCGAGAGATTCGTGTACGAGGATGAAGCTACCCAAAATGCCCAAGGAGGTAGAACCGACGGCGTCGCGACGCCGAATATATATTTTTAGTGCATTCCAGCGCAATGGGAGCGACCCTGCAGTTGCAGACTATGTTTTGCTCGGGATCGTCTTAATCTCTTTGGAATTCCACGTGGTGGAACTTTTTTTTTCACAGCCGCAGCTACGAGCGCCGCGGCACTTTTTTCCCCCGGGTACTAGGTTGATCGTTAGATTCAACCGAGTGAGACGGTTAAGATTTACCGAGGATTGAAAATTCAAACCAGACGCAACTGGGAACGAAGAATTGACCTGGAATTTCATAAACGAGATAATTCTTCTTATCGGACTGAAAAAAAACAAAAAACTAAAAAGTCACCAGACACCGCGACTTACTTTGTCTCGTGTACGCGTTACGCATTCGTGTACGCGTTACGCATGCACACCACTCGGTAGGCGCCGGGCGTCGCGACGTCCACGTGTTTACCCGGTCCTTCGCACCGCGATGTCTCGAGTCTAAGCGCCCGGGCCTTCGCACCGCGATGAATTTCCAGCGTCTCGCTGTGAATTATCGGCGGGAATATTAAAACGATAACAAAGTCCTCTAAATCTAACTGGAAGCTCGAGTCTAAGCGCGCTATGACAATTTGTCTCTAGCCTAGAGAAATTTACGAACGGTTTACAAATAGCTCACACACACAGCCTTATCTACTTCCCAACGGTTACACTAAACTGAAATTCCATTTGGTAATTCCAATCCCATTTGATACAGAAATTTACTAAAACAAATGACAAATGGCGTCTGTCTCTAACCTCGCGATTTTACCACGTGTCACACTAACATCCTCGCGATCCCACAATATAATCACTCAACACCCTCACACAAAAATACCACTTCACGAAGTGTAAGAAACAATGAGATGTACTACTAAAGAACACCCAAGGAATACAAATAACGTTCATGACTCAATCCTTTTATTTCCCAAACCCAAACAGCCTCTGAACCCAACCTTCCGTAAACACGCGCACTATTAGCATATAACAACTCTCCCCTATCGTTATACCATACAAAAGACTAAAGTATCAGCAAGAAAGAAACAAGCAAAAAAAAGTCTTCTCAGACACAAACAACCACATACTAAAGTGCATAAAAATAATGCATAGAGTAAAAAGTACCAGCAGCGCCACGAGAAGTTGCTCAAAAATAGCATCTATTTCCACGTACGTATCTCATTCATAAGTAGCGTCGCGACGCCTTGACTTATCTCTCGCCCAAGTCGGTAGGCTTTTTCCGTGCGTGCCCTTACCCTTATCTTCGCCCTTCGATGGGTACCGATCAATCCCCGCAGCATCTTCCAGGTCCAAAGATCAGATTTAACGTTCTGGAATGATTTCCAACGTGGACTGTTAAATGGCCTATGCTCGTTAACGAAGATCCGGCGCGTGGCTGTCTGCCTATACTCGGTACGGGCAACGCTCTAATTACTCTGTGTATACTTTCCATGGACCCCAGGTAAAGGCAGCGCCACCCCACTGTATCGTTCGAAATTCAAACTATTATTATCACTTGGTGCTATCAAATTCCTAATCAGTTGTCACAGACCGAATTTGAATTGCCGTCTTCTATTGATTCAAAATTAAGGGGGTCGTCAGGTGAGAAAAAAAGTTACCGCCCCCCTGCGTAATTATAGCCTAATTAGACAATTTGATAGCACCGAATTATAACAATACATTATTTAAAATCCTTACGATACAGCGGGGGCCCTACCAGGGATTTTTACATGGGAATGATTATAGCGTGCCAGAGTACAATTGCCATGATCGACGCTGTCAAATCACGACGCCTTTTACTTTCCAGGGTTAAGCGTCCCTCGGGACGCGGTATCCGAGGTTACTATACCAAAAAATGAGTATTTATATTTTCCGTCATTTTCGTTCTCATGGCGGCTGATGAGATCAGGGCCGTCTCCATGTGGTCCCGGCCCAAACCCGTTATACACTGGAGGTAACGTGGATATCCGGAAGTACCCAACATGACGAAAACTGACGGAAGAGACTTTCTTGTCAAACCTGTGATTTGGTGAAACGTACTCAGCGAAGGGACACGAAGAGACACGGGATGTAATTTTGTCAGTGAAGGTACACTGTGACGTATCCACGTCTAACTAACTACCTGGCTAGTGTATCGTTATATGTACGCGAGGTAGCCACTTTTATTCTTGGCGGGTATTTTGAAATCTCTTACAACGATATTATACAGCTCAGCATCTTACACGTGGGAAAAGATACGTTTTTTTTTTTCACTATATGGAAATACGCATCCGGTGAGAAGAGAGGCTCGTAGTAGGAATGAGAAATTACGTGATACGTAAAATTTTTTTAGTAATAAAAAATTCATTCTGAATCCAGACGGTTGGTACCAATGACATGGCAAAGCGAGGTGACGGCGCTTGTAGTATCCATTGAAAAAAAAAATTATAGATAGCTGCGGCGGAAATCAATCAGCATTCCGCATATAACACCGGAAGCGTACCGCCCTCTGTGCACAAGCATCGATGCACTTTCGAATGCATCCACTGCACGCGAATGATTTGTCTAGAACCACGGAAAGCATACAGGATCGATATCGTGTATAGGAAGCCCTGCAATTTTTGGTAGCTCCTAACGAATGACTAATATATATATAAGGTACCCACCGCTACAAAAATTCTTAGGGAAAGCGACCAAAGTAGCGTGAAATTACTGGTACAATTAATAGTTTATTTTTTGCGAGTATCTCTACTGTCGCAATTGGTCAGAGTAAGAAAAAGTTACTGTCAAACAGGTACAGTCGCTATTAGTCGAAGAGTCGAATAAAATGTTAACCGATCAGGGTTACCAATCCTCAAACATCTAAAGGTTTGCTGCACCCGATCAAGCTACTCGTTATACAATTTTTTAAGAAAAAAAAAAAATGCTCAATTAAGGAAATTACTTAAATTCGGCTTATAAATTATCAATCGGTATCAGCCGGATCGATACACTCTCGATTTCCTATATATAATTATTAATGGACTCTCGAACGTTACCTACGGCCTAAACTGGGTCAAAAAGTCGAAGAATGCGTCTAACGTGAGAGTCGAGCACGTGGCGACGTATGTCAGATAATTTTACCATCCGACGATATTTTTATCCCAGACAGAATTTACGAGTGACGTGTAGCGTGTAATTAATACGTCGTTCTTAAAAGTAAATCAATACACGTCCTCGCTAGAGGTACGCTAGAGTCGTACGTACGAGAAGAAAAAAAGGTTGGAAAGAAAAATTGAAAATAAAGATGTTCAATTATCTCAAAGTCGATTAATTCGCGACTGTTCTGATTTAATTGTCAAATGTGTATTGCAATAGTAGGATTTCCCCCCTACCACCCCTCCCCCCGCATTCACCCAACCAACAGCCAAAGGACCGTAAACTCCGCGTATACGTTTACATATGTAATATCATATCTCGAGGTCCATGGTCCAGCGAATATTAATATTGAATATCAAGAGAGTCCAGGTTATCTTTCCCATGAGAATCGGGTCCCTGCTTCCAGATGAAGAATAAGATTAAGCCCAGGACAAGAGATAAGACGTGAATTCCTGTATCACACGAGATGCAGACTCGTCGTGCGTTGAAGATCAGAGTAAGTCGTAGATAAATTTTGGAAACTAACGTGCGATAACGCGTGGTCCAGAAAATTATAATATGGGATCGCGGGTGACGCGAGACTTTACGATGGCTATAAGACGACTCGAGATGCTGGTAGAATAATCGAGTCATACGTCCAAGAGATGCTGGATGCAAGATCAAGTTTACATGGGATAATTTGTAAGTCAAAAAAAAAAAATGAAAGCGCCACAACATCCTTGTAATGAAATTATAGTACAATTAAAATTTTCATCTCTGGACTCTCCTCGAGGTGAAACGTTCGTATTGGTCCACCGCGTTCGTACAGCATCTCATTTTGTACCCTCCGCTCGCCAGATAAGGAGATAAGCAGCGATTCTCTTGACAATTAATTACGTAACCCAATAAGGTGCAGGAGTCAAACCGGTCCATAAGACAGTCTGATTCTGGTGCGCGCGTGTGTGTATGTACCTATTTGCGAGATGAATTTTTCTGCATGCAGGTCGTATGAATCAGCGCCTGAAAACCTTAAGACGATATATATATATATATATATATATATCCTGAGTATCAACTTTGTAACTTTGGGCTCCCATAAACCGTTCACCTCGACCCGTGAAGCACAAGGCGTCTATATAGTAACGATTACGTAAGGGGACCGCCGGATGCTGCAGGGTGCATCGGCCGTTCTCGAAGATATTTACGCGCCGCGACGCCCGGCGCCTTTCATAATTTTAAACCAAACACAGCCAGAAGAGTCACACAGCCGCTGGGGATTGATAATCATCAAAATAGTAAAGACGGTCAAGAAACTTTTTCGGTCCATCCCAAATGCACTGAGATGCAGTTGGTATGGCTAATGGGAATATGAGCAAGATAAACAAAAAAACATATATATAACACGTGATTACGTAAGCTCTCGAGCTATACAAACATCATGATATTTACGACCTGCTGATTCAGGTCGTTGAATTTTTCAGGAATCCCAACAGTTCAGCCTCCTCGTCGCGAGGAGAAAGGGAAGGAGGATGAAGAAAAAGATTCTGTGTCGGTCCAACCGTAGAATCTAATTTGGTCCACAAAACTCGACCGGTGTCAAATTTTTTTTATTTTTCACTTTTTTGTCCATTTCCTTAACTCCTTCGGTTCCCTCTTACCATAGAGTACACGACTATCTCCTTGTCCCAGTCACTCGTTTAATTTCTCACTGAAGAAAACTAGGTAACCAGATTAAGTTCTCCTTATCGATGCTATCGCTATATGCACTCTGAGCAATGCAACTGCAATGCATCGCGTTGCTCACGTACTGAGTATCCTGACTAAGGAGATTGTTGCACTAGACTAATTGGACGGTGAGTAAACACGAGTTAAGAATATGTATATATATATATATATATGTGTGTGTATGTATATATACTTATACTGACTTGCATATATGTGCAACAGCGTCTGAATGCACTCAGACGTAAATTTTAAAAGTCTGACTGTAGTCTACGTGCAGTCTTGGCAGTTATGCTAGTCCTTTTCCCACGCTCTCGTGGAATCCCGTGGGCTTTTCTTGAGTTTGCATATAAAGAGAAGTCAAAGTAAACGAGACACGTCAGATTACCGATACGATTCATACGTATATCGGGTGAGCCTTTCTCTACGTCTAATACGGCGGCAGGTATTACCGATATATACGTATAAACTCTGATTTAAGATCAAATAAGATCCACGTCCTGAGAGATCGAAAGAATCCCAATGAATGTCTATTTGAGAAAGGTCAATCCGGTAGTTGCCGACTGTGAGTATCCTACAGGCATTTTCAAAGTTGATTGACTCTTTCATCTTTATTGTATTAAAAGAAACCAACGAGACCACCTGCTTCCGGTAATTAATAACTCAGATAAATGTACTGGTACATTCATATAGGATATAGATTTTGATACGTGAACTTCAGCGTGTAATCGCTATGAATTATCCATCGTTTCGACAGCTTCACGTAATAAGCAGCATTATACCTATACGTGGTTAAATAACCGTTATCAATCATCCAATGAGTTTTGTTCCCCGAATTCACGTAATATTTGTTCACCGGGTATATTACCGTTAAAACGATCGCGTAAGATACCCTGTGTACGTTCGAGATAGCGTGAAAAAAAGAGACAAGGAAAGACTGTGAGAGACGAAAAAGAGAAAAAAGTAAACAACAGTGAAAAAAAAGATATCAAACGACTCTGTCGGTTGTACGCATATGGCGGGAAATTTGAATTTTTCATACTCGCACTTGTTTGCCAGTTCCGTCTGCTCGAAGCTCGTACTGTCCGAATATTGCCGCAGGACGCGTTCGACCTATCGAGTAACAACGTGACAAAACCGGAAGCCTTTGATTAACAGTTTGTTCATTAACGAGGAGCGGAATGAGCGGCATGAAGTTACCTAGTTGTCCACGACTCTGGAATAATGACCATCCTCCTCGCGGACGATGCGAGTCGCGAAGTCATTATACACATGTGAATCGGCCCTGCCTTCGGACCGCCGTTACAAAACGTGCGTGCGACCGTTTGCGTGTGCGTATATCTCGGCATCGTGGCCCCGCCGAGTGTACTTGTGTATTGTCAAGGGGGGCTTTCACTTGGTTTCCAGTATTGCTTGGGAATATCTTCCTAGAGCAGACTTTATTGCACTGGGTATAATAGGCCGGTAGTATAACGCGATACGAAAGCAAAAGACTGTGGAAACGAGATCAAAGAGCAGTCTTAAGATCATCCGATAGGCATCGGTGAAATTGGCGGTTGACAAAAATGTCCCTATGAATATTTAAGCACCGTCTGCTAAGGAAATTAAAGGTTTAAAAACATCAGAGAATATTTTTTCGAAATATAAATGGGGGAGGTCAGTTATCATGGACTGTACACAGGGGATGATGGATAATTTTTTTTACGTGTATATATACATATATACATAGTTCCAGTGTATAGGTGGTTTCGTTCTCTAATGACCGGTATATTTAAGTGGAGAGACACGTCCTGTAGACCCTGTGTATACATATATAGCTCTATAGCGAGTTTATTCTTAATCCGTTCTTCGAACAGAGAGACACGTCGAAAGAAAATAAAATACCTTGCAAGCGTTTCAAATTCTTTGCGGTTGTTTTTCCTTTTCTTCTGTCTCGTTCATATCCCACCTCTTTGTCCGACTCGTGGTTTTCCTATCCGGAGAGGAGACGGCAAAAGATGCTCTTCTCGGCAATGTCACAAGTCCGCGTATACTATTGTGTTGGTCTTTGTTTCGTATAGAATATGTGTAGGTATTTTCCGCGTGACAGACGCCATGATGGAAATGAAGTTTCGTGGGCAAATCTCGCGTGCATATTATAACGTAAGATTTCGAATCGTGAAATTTCTCCGTACGCCAAGCGGTCTGAAGGCTGACTCAGAACGCGTCGGAAGTCCCGCAGTCAGCCAGACGCCGCGTACTGAGCGTATCGAGAACTCGAGGATGCGTTAGTTCCAGAGCGATCCGTGCGTTCGCGGCCGTTATTTGTTCAAATTTTCAAATTCCTAACGTACATAATTTGCGATGATCTTTTTCTACGTAAACACGTATAATCGGAGCGTAGGAGCGGTAGTCCCTACGAATTTATTCCATGCAGGATTTTAACCGGAAGGGACAGGATCAACAGAGTGGAACGACAACGTGGCTACACGGAGTGACAAGGAGGGAAGAATAATGGCGCTGAGGTAATCGTCGAATAGTGACAACCAGCGACAACTGGTGACCCCGGCCCCTCCTGCACCCATTGCTTTGCAACGTGGTCGACTTAGAACTTGGTTCAAACATATACAAGGTTGCTAAGCGAGCTTTTGTCGCAGGAAATAAAAAAGGAGTAACTTTCGAGCGTATAGTCTCTTTACGTGTATTCTGAATTTTACGAGTCTCGGACAACGTCCGGTTGTCCAGTTGCGATTTATGGTTCCTTTGTTAAATGGGTGGGGATCTTCCGATTGAAATGAAAGAAATATTTAAAAATAAATAAAAATGAATAGTGCACTACGGACGATTATTTTGCTTTAAATTTTTCTCGGGCGACTATTCTTTGAGAACTCTTTTTTTTTTTTTAATATTATTATTAGACTCAAAGGAACCGAAGGCTTTCTATTCTCGACTCTTGAAATACAAGATTCTATTTGCGTAACGGCTAATCACGTGTGTTGGCCCGTAGAAGGTTAGGAGAATAATTTAGAAAAAAAAAAATCAATTCTATCATCACAGATCCTCTTCCAGGAGGGAGTTGCAGGCGTCCCGAAGATGAGTAAGAGGACAAAGGAATTCGAAATGAAGAAACGAAGCGAGAATCTTCTGAGAGCGATCCTTGCCGAAGGACGAGTGTTTCAAGTGAATAAAAAAAAAAAAGATTAAGAAAAGGGAGAAGACTGTACAAAAGGGGTCGAACCGAATTCGCAACCTCGTTAGCAAAATCAAACGACTGTGCGGGGGAAATGCGAAAGACAAATGTAAAAAAAATATTTTGGAACATCTCACTCATTCCCTTTTTGCAAGTATCTACAGAAACACCAACATTACCACCACTGTCGAATTTCTGAAAATTCCCGACGTCGCACTGCTAATTAAAATAAAATTCCACCATCATTCCCTACCCCCCCCCCCCCCTCCCACATTAATAAGCAATAAAAATAATAACCCCTCAATAAATCGCTCCGACCAAAGAAATTACAGGAAATATAGAAAAATAGGAAAGATAAAAGGACACCGTAAAGAAGAAGGCTAACCGGTAAAGTACAAGAAAAAGATAAACAAGATAAAACGACACCTCGTTCCAGGACAATAATACCTTAGTACGCCGTGAATTCCGTTTAAAGAACGTTGAACCGTGTTGAGCCAAGCGGAGCAACATTTTTGTATGCTCAAGAAATTAAGTCCAATGCACATCTCTCTTAATTTCTCATTTGAAACACCAAATATGTCATTCGATCTCGTTGCGCGGCCATATCATCGAAAAATATTCACTTCAAGATCGATCAACGTCCATTTCCTTTCTGCATACGATTTCCCTAGACCAACCAAACGCTTGGAACCACAATAAACTCTCGAGTCGACGTTGCGATCGATTATTTGCATAATGGCGACCTATTTCACTCCAGAGTTCTCAGCGCTCCTACCAAATGCACAATGTACGCCGCTAAAGCGTACGCCGTGTGTACCGGAGCCAAAGACGCTACTGAATGAAGGTAACAAAGAGTACGTTGAACCGCTTCGCTGAGTGTTGCCGTAATTAATTTCAGCAAAGAACAAATATAGTAAAGCAAGCACGAAGATTGCCATGCTGTAGTAATCAGAGCCCGATACTTTCCAGAAATTAATATCCAACGTACCGATTTAATTGTCGCATGGTTGGTCCAGTAAGATATTAAAATTATGCCATTTTCAACGTAAAGGTGTTAATCGAGTCAAGGATAATAAAAATTATAAGCTTACCAACATATAGACATACAGAAGCGTACAAGTGCATATAGAAACACGATTGTGAGGTTAGGATCTCATGCGTGTTGGAATCCCAAAAAAACGACTACAGATCCCTTTGCATCCAGCAGAGTTCCATGATCCACGACTACGAGTCATCCAGCAGAGCTTCCAGAGCGTCATTGTATTATAAATATTGACGTTAGAGGCTGCACTTTCTTCTGTGACGCGTAGGATGGTTATTCCTCGCGGCATGGAATCTCAGCCGTCGGAACGAAGTCGTTCGAGGCGCATTCTCAAGGAAAGTTGTCCCTGCAATTTTATGTAGTCTACGTGCATCGCATATAACACGGTATACAATTTCTTTCTCCGTTTCATTCCTTTCGAGCTCTTTAAAAGTCCAACCGACAGCTGCCAGTCAGCTGGTCCCGTGCAGCATCTGCTGAGATCGGGAGGACACCTGGGTGCTCAGGAATTACCGTAAGGTCTTGCCCTGATCTATAACGGATTCTATATACAAGCTTGATCACGTGACAAGATATTAACGTCGATATCCACGTGAACGACAATTATTCCTCAGATACAATATGTTTTTTAACCACCTTTTTGAATCCCCCCAAAAATGATCGGCGTCTCGTGTGATGGAACCAAAAAAATTTTTATGCGCCTCAAAATTTACGGCGCCGAAAAGCGATAAAAGGAATCCTGACGTAAGTGCGGGTGACGAAAGACCGAAGCACGCTGTAAAATTAACTTCTACGCGAAACTCCGAAAGACACTATAGAAAACACAACTATTTTTATAGAACGCACTCGAGGCGTATGTAAACCACATGCAGGGGTAAGGTAAATTCCAGGATTATTTAAGGTAAATTTATGTAAGATGGCGGCCAAGCTGATTAACGATCATTAATATCATTTGAAGTCAACCTATCTGTCCCACGTAATGAAAGCTTTATGGTATTGATAAGACAGTGACTTATTTCGAATAGGCATCCTCAAGTGCATTTCTATGCGCGATACGTGTGAAAGGGTCTTGTAGACATAATAGCCAAAGAAAGATGTCGCTCGTCTCGAGTCTTTGCAGTCCCTAACGACCATTTCACATCGAGACGCTACGAATTGACTTTCGAAGTGACGGAGACCCACCTAGGTTCATCCAATTACGTCGTTAATCATTCCTGGAGTCGTTTCACGCATGTGAATCAGCCTCGAGATTGTTTTTTTCCTTCCTTTGCCGCCAAATAAAAAAAAATAAAACGCGAGAACGACAGAAATTCGCACGGGCGCGTGAATTTACTTTTCGCAGATTAACCTGCGTCTACAACCTTTCCGGTGAAATTGAACTCGTCGATTCTCCACGGTAACTACAGTCGCCCGTTATGCCAGAGGGATGCAGTTTTAATTCGGTTTCCAGACAAACCAATCATCCCTTACAAAAAAAAAGCTGGATTACATTATAATTCATTTAGCGAGCATTTTCCTCTAAACTTGATACTCGGTATTACGATTTAACATTGAAACTGGGCGTATTTCATTTTTTTTTACATTTTTTATAACACCACCCCTCTGACTCTCAGCAATTCCGTTTTTCGACCCCTAACCACGCAGCCTGAATCGGCGCTTAATTAAAGCAGTCAGTGAAAAAGCTCGAATATCTTTTTTGTCATTTCACCAGAAACCAAATCCCGAAGAAATCCCCAGTACCTGTGACAGTAGAAAAACGAAGTAAAGCCATTCGCAGCGTGGCAAAATAATAACAACAATAGTCAAGCTTCTCTCTAATTATTAACATGGAATAATCGCATCGGGGTCCTCGACCGTGCAGTCGCGTGTAAACGATTTCCAGAAAGTTGGCGCTTCGTTGGGCCGCATGTAAATTCGCCACCGTGTATATAAGCAACGAAGAACGAGTCGGAGTAAAGTAGTGAGAGTTTTACGAAAATGCGCTCGACAACGGACTTACAAATGGCCCTGTGCCAAAGTGACAAATTGCAGACGTAATTCACGGTGGGGGGGGGGGGATACTTTGGCAGTTACATGCGAACTACCTTGCCCGTATCAACCAACGACAGGAAGTGCACCGCGAGAGACCTTTAGGCAAGGGCGTGGGATAATTGTCGGTTAAAATAATCATCCCTCAAATCTTCCCCAGTTTGTTCAGTAACCTCATATACACCCTATATACACGGATATCTCTACTCCCACGACTAGAAAAAGAAACTACTACTACGAATTTCTCAAGTCCAACTTTTTCCCGTGCAGGGGCTCCAGGGTAGTATCGGGTACCAGAAGCCACTGCTACTGTTGTCCACTAAATTCCAAAAGCTCCCCGAGCGCAGTTTCCAAGTGAGGATTTATTATCCTACTTTATAGAAAGCCGTCTAGCCGCAATGCCGACGCGGTTAGGCGGGGGACGATGCAAGCGCAGGAAGGGCGGTAAAAAGCAGCAATTCGCTTGGTTCGCTGCAAGCACGGCGGCTTCTTGCCCTTTTTTTCATCTCCATTGCGTAAACGCGTTACGGCCAAGAGGAGGGTGAAACTTTTGCCTCTAGACATCTCAACCCCTAATGCATCCCTCGGGAACTACGAGGGTGAGCGTACAACCAATCACAGCAAAGTAAGCAATTCCTTATAGCGTCAAGAAAATTCTCGTGCGTGAAATTCTAATACGGAAAGCCAATCCTCTTTGATAGAGAAAAAGCACACGAATTTACCAAAAATCTTCTGCCGAAGGTAATTTTGAGAAAAAAATTGGAATCCCGTAAATAACATGTCAGATTCGAGTACGTCGTAAGAATTTAGTAAAAATGATAATAAAGCAGATGTTTGCACGTGGAAGCGATAGTGGGTGCGACTATCAGACAGGTGTGCTAATCGAGTGAAAAAAGGGGGTGAAAATGTGGCAAACCCTTTTATCCAAAGCCTTTATATATACTCTCGTCATCCTTCCCCTCCCAAAACACCTTTAGTCTGCGCCTCTGGGCACTTTTAACAGTATCACGTGAACCTAACACAATGGCTGGTTTACCGTCGCTATACATTTTAAACGTGCACAAAAACCCTTTTGTCTCGTAGGTACGCGTCGACCACGTGCACTGTGGCGCTTACACGTTTTTCTTAGGACGCGCGAGTTTTATACCAAACGCACAATTGTACTAGAATACGTGCTTAGATTATAAATAGAAAAGATCGGTAGCTTCTGTTTATATACATTATATATTGTGAGGCTCTGAAAACCTACAGCAGTATGGACGGAGCATAAGTATTATACTAAAACGGTATTTTATCTGAAGGAAGTTGAAAATCAAGGGTAAATTTTATCTTGTGGACGACCCCTATGCCTGCATCCTGGGTAACTTTAACAGTGTGTAACCTAAGAAACGCCCTTATGCATAGATTCTCCATGTGTGTACAGTCAGGATTTCATTCGCTCGGCCAGCCGATAATAATTACGGGAGGGGCTGACGCGAACTTCCGCTCGACAAAACTATACTAGACGTGTATAGTGAGTATACACATATCTAAATATAGTGTATGTATGACTCATGAAAAATTGTATATAATTTGAGATTATGTATTTTGAAAATTGTCGAGATTTTTTTTTTTGTAAATATCACTCTTCCTGTATCCCTGATTTATAACTGATCCAAATCGCTGCCGTTGACAATGGACAGCGTGAGCGAGCCTTACAAATTTCCTAGGCCGACTAACAGCAGAGCTGGTGTGATTTTACGGAAGCCAAGTGTCATAAATGGAATTTAAAAAAAAGTGCTCACTTTAGTTCTGTGTTACGCGAAAGAGGTTTTTGCGGTTCGAGCCGAAATAAGAGGGAAGAAAAAAAAAGAAGCGGAAATGTGGTCAGTTACCTCTTGAATAAATAATTGCACTCTTTGCCATAAGAAGTTCTTTGTTCGCGAGTGAGGAAGCTTGAGGGCATGCCTTGTATCATCATGGGAAATTTACCCTTTGGGTCAGAAAACATAAGGACACCCTTTTTTTTATTTCCTGTTAGCTTACGTCATGATTCTACTGGACTTCCGGTAACGAATTCAAACTGCGCCACAGGGAATAATCAAATGTAGAGTTCGACTTTCTTCTTTTGTTAGTGTTGAATTTGACGTTTACTTATCAAACCCTTCATAAAACCACAATTCTTTGGTTTCATACTTTTTGATACACCCTGTGTATTAATTATTTGATTGGACTCATGTACTTTTTGTATGCTAGAATTCATTAGATAATACCTCCACACAAAATTTTGAGCTACATAAAAGTTTTTCATGAGTGCTATAGTAAGTATAGTCTAGTTTGAACTATTCAAGGATTTGATGTATTATATATATATAACTATGTAAGAATGGCCGCCGAGTAATCGTATATCTTGAATATCATTTTCTCTATAACACGAAAGAAGATATCAAAGAAGTCGGACTTTGCTGATAACTGTTATCATAGCGACTATTACGAGAAAGAAGTATATTAATTTTCTGGTTGTGGTACGGTAGATATTACTATGCAGTTATATGATGAACAACCAGTGTATCGGATACGCTTGAAAATTCGCGTACAAGAATATCTGGATATGTAAATACGAGTTGCCGAGGAATATTTTTGCCTGATTTTAGCGACGGTTTTAACCGTTATCCAAAATGTCGACGAACGATAAACAGTATTTAATTTTAAATAATGGTTGGACGATTATGCCTTCTAAATATACATTATCAATCTAACTCACCTTACGGAGTTCCTTCAATTCGCTGCTTTCAGACGTTCGTTGCAACTTTATCTGTAACAGAAGTAATTGATATACATTGTTGGTTAAAAGTTCTGTCAATTTTCAAGGGATCATTTTCTGTCCATCGCATTTGACAGAGTTTGCGAAATTACAGAGTGCACAATAGCAAAACCATCGGCACATCTCCGTTTATTGTATTTAAATGTTTCTTGCGAAATTCTAAATAACAGCGTATAGCTGTTTGATAATATATATTTCGAAATGTCCCAGCAGTATGTAATTTTCGAGAATCCTTAATATTTTCCAGTTTTATACCAACCCTTATACACTGGATAATTAGAACTCTAGAAAAGTTGCTCAAATTCAAATAAAAATGAATTACAATAAAATTCTACCAATTATTACTAAGGCATGCAGCCATCTTTTTATAAAACAAACCCACCTCGTCCTCAGGTAACCATATCTTAGCGTTATCATTTCCGTTCTGAAAGCCATTCAACGAATAAAAATTGTTGTTCTTGGTATCATTAAACATGCTCTCAACTTCCTCAATGATGGTTCCATGATCATCGTATCCAAAATCGAGTGATTTAGTGTCACGATAACCATTGACAAAGGACCTTGCAAAGGTACTCTCGAAGAAGTGTCCAGGTGAAGCTTCGCTTCCTAGAGCAAATTTAATCTTCGGTACTTCGTCCATCCTCGTGATCACCATACGTCCCGAAAAACAGGACGAGATTTATGCGTGAGAAAATCCTGTAGATTTCGTAAAAAGAACGATTTTCATCGCAAGTTTCCTCACACGTAAAAAAGATTGGGCACTGACACTGTCTTCAGTATATCCTACGATATTCACTGTTACCACGCATACGACACGAATTATCGAAAAAAAACTCCGTTTAAAGGAAGGAGATTCGACAACTGCACGATTGTTAATAAAAAGCTGACAGTTTTAAATGGCATACGTGGTCGCCAAGGCGACTACTAAACACGGTTACGAAGGAATAGCTCTGCACTGCGTACCGGCAGGTATTAAACTGAAGCAAGTTCGCGCCTTTGGCCAGCAGTTCTGTTATGATATTCTGCGCATGCGCAGAATCCTCCACCACTTTCAGGGTGCTTCTTATGGACGGGACAGTAGTGGCGTCTTTATTTTTTAACGTAAGCATGAGAGAGACAGAAGAACAGAGTGCAAAATATATGCAGTGCGAAATAGCACAAACATCCTTTATTAGGGTTTCAAAAGGGTACCTATTGTCGGTTCGAATAGAACAAATAGAAGGAATAATTATTCTGTAGAGATGTCGTACCTGGCTATGGTAAATCGTGTTATGCCGTTTTTCAAAATTGACTACCATAATGGCGGCAGTACGTTCGGGTAGGAATAAGAGCGCGAACGCGGTTACAATTATGACCCGAGCTAAGAATTTATTCTTGTACGATTATTACCTGCTTTGACCCTGTCCCGACCTGACCTGACCCTTCGTGTATCTTTTCCTTTACGACGAGTTTCGACGCGCATCCTGACGCTTCAATTACAATCTTAATACTGCTGCTAATGCTTAGTAATTGTAAACCCTTTTTACTACCTGACTATTGTTTATCACCTAGCGGATTTTAAATTACAGTTTCAAGAGGGTCGCCGGCGGTATATGAGTAAGAAATACACTTTTATATGGATATATGCGTATTTGTCAATTAACAGTTTTTGGTTTTACACCAAATTTGACACTTCCTCAACTAGGAACACCAGTTTTCTGTAACTTGTCTTACAGTTATTCGGTTAACGACACCTGGCACCGATAGATAAGCAGTAATAATTTTGTAATAGCTTAACTGGCACAAGTAATAAAGTAGATAAATATTTTTTCTCTCCTAATATTACGTTGTATCAGATACATTGGATCTGGTTTTTTTTTTTCATATTACGTTATCCGAAAGACTTGATTATCTTCTTCAAATTATGAAAAATTTTTTTAAAGCAGAATCCAGTCCACCTGCTTATTAGGTATTACTCATAAAACCAGGGCAATTTCTATTTTCACTTTTATTATGCTCACGAACGCGAGGCCCGTTAGACAGTTTGAAAACGAAAGTGAAGAAAAAAATGGCAAAATGAAAAAAGTAACTGAACATTAGAGCATTACGGTATTTCATTTGGCTAAGTGATGCACCGTTCTCTGTAAGATGAGTCATCAGGTAACTAGTCGCACTCATAAACCGTAAATTGAAATATTTTTAGACGGAAAGGATTAACTGACAGTCGGGGTAGCTTTCATTTTTCTTTTTCCTTCTTTAAACGAAATATACATATTTTTCTTATAGATATTAAACAACATTCACTCACTACAAGTATAACGAACTTAATACAATTTCTAAAAATTCCATAGTTAATAGAATCACTACGTATAATCAATGGTAATTCTTAAGGTTAGGTCGTCAACGTGATTCACCAGGACATCACAAGACGAAATATAAACAATATAGCATTTCTTTTTAAGGCTTGTCAGGGGTGCGTACAGGAGGTCGAAACTCCTGGACTACCCTGCTGGAACTATTATGTATCACCATAGGTGAAAGTTCCGGTGGTTCTCCATACCATTGAAGTTTTTCTAACCTCTTTGTTATTGAGGATTTAACAGGTGTTATCGTAGAAGGACTAGGACTGTCTATGGCTATTCTAGGACTATATACAGGAGTCCTTTTAATATCCTGATTGAGTTTGTTCGGTGTTCCTTGTCCAGGAGTTCTCGTGCCGATAGATTTCTTCATCGTCTCTGAGGCTATCTCCAACGCACAGGTGGCTGCATACGCCATGGGTTCCTGAGAATAAAATCAGGTCACTGGTACTATGGTATATTTGAACGTCGCTAACATAGAGCAAGAAATAGAATTGTTGCACAAGCAAACAAGCACCATTTTCTCTGCGATTGATATTCTTAATTCTTGAAAGCGTAGACATTCTCACCGCGTGTGGGTACTGATTTCATGAAAATAATCGCGCGAATATTCACTGAATGGACTACAAGAGGTAGAGAGTTTTGAGCGATAGCTAATTGAGGATTATTAAACTTCCTGGAGAACAATAATGTTTCTCAGGTTCCTTGTGTACATTGTTCCTCGTTGCAGAATAATGAGACGCATCGCGACGCTTCTTTCAGGAAAGTAACTATGAATTTTGGAACCCCACGTCGTCGACAGTTTTTAATTTTATTTTATGTTTACCTTCACACGGGAGGTCAGGTCGTCAAACGGCTGACGAAGATGACTCTGTCGTGGATTTCTAGTGAAAACTGTTCTCTCTGTACAGTAAGCTACTGGGACACTCCAGGAACTGCTACGGCGCCATTCCAAATTACTACACGATACCACAGAGCCTACGGAGACGATCTCCGAATATCCATGATTTGAGATACCTTGCCAGAATAATACTGATAGGTACGAT
Organism: Calameuta pallipes; assembly: GCA_030142375.1. Lineage (NCBI taxonomy): Eukaryota > Metazoa > Arthropoda > Insecta > Hymenoptera > Cephidae > Calameuta > Calameuta pallipes. The sequence goes on from JARQSW010000647.1 coordinate 282,117, forward strand.
GACGTAGATGTGTCAGGATCCGGATACGCCAGATTGGCAGTTTCGAAATTTTTCATACCCTGTTAGAGAGATTGGAAGAAAATTGATTTTATTATCGAAATACTAGGTTTGTAATTTTCTTCTTCCATTGTCGCAGGCAACTTACATGGGGTGCGTTTCCAACCGACGATACAATTCCTACTGTATCAAATTCACCAAAGTCAGGATTAAATCCAGGTACAGCCAGCTCTGAGAGGGACGTGAACTTTCTTGAAGGTACAGCATTTTTTTGATTGCTTATTTTATTAAATACTGCATTTCTACCAGCAGTCAGTTGTAAATCACCAGCTCTATAATTGTCATTCACAAAGATCGATTAGTATGCTTCGCGATCTTACCACATGAATGTACAGTCTATTTATCGTAGTCTTTTTTATGCATATGCTAAAAAGGTACCAGAAGAGAAGTGAAAAGAGTTTTCTATATTATTTTAGGAATGTGATTAAGCCTGGTTATATGTTATCATAATGTAAATACATTGGAGAAGATAAGGTCTTAGTCATTTTTACTAAGCACATTTTTAAATAGAATCACAAGAAACTCTATATAAGTGAAATTGTCTCAAAACAAGTTATTTAGCTTTGAAAATTGTTAGTACCGGAAAATGAATGAAGATGTATGAGTAGTGGGTCATTATCAATGATAACGTCGACAGCTCACCTTTTGCCAGATGCAAAAATATTACGTAAACAAATAATGCTGCCTTCCTTCAAGATGTTTCCAGCTTCCTCAGCACCTGACCACATGGTAAGGATTGCAGACCTATCATCATCAGCCACCCGGATCCTCAGGAGCGGAGTAACCTGTCGCGGAGCCGGAAGACATTCACGCAACTTTGCTTCCACTTCCTGTTTGACTTCCTCCTCCATAGCTCGTCGCCGCTTCATAAAATGTTCCTGTTCTTCAGACTGACTTCCGTTTTCGAGATCAGCACGTGCCTTTGCATAGACAACTTCAGCTTTTGATTGACACTCCTGTTCAAACGCCATTGCAGCCTTTTCCTCGCATCTGGCATTGCGGAATACTACAATTTCCAAGGATGTCTTTTAGTAGCGTAATATCATTTAGTTGATCTAATCCGTTAACAATAATGACAAGAGACTCACTTGATTGGCCGTCTCCCATTTTTTCACGATACAAAATTGGATAGACTCTGATGACAGTAACTATCATTTTACCAATCAATCCTCCGTTGGGACTGATAGTCTTTAATGATGTGTTTATCGGTCCTGAGTGCGATTGATATCCAAGTTTAACATCCCATCTTGCTCGTCTGCTGGAATTCGTGTGTATCCTTAGACACACGTCTGCTGGAACCTGATTTTATATTATTCCGGATTATTATCATACTTTACACGCATACAGAAATATGGAAAGAAAAGTGAAATAAATTTTACCTCCAATGGAAAACAACCCTGATCACTATTGAGTAGTTCGGCACCGTATGTTACAAGCTTCGTACCTTCTCGTACCTTTCCACTAGATACATAATTTGTCATTGCTATGTCAATGGCAGCTGGTATACTATACCAGCCATCAGTCAATACCAATTTCCATTGTGATGATCCTGCGTTTTTTGGACTGTTCAATGTGTTAAGATGTTCTTTACACTAATGGGAAAACATACTTGAATGATGTGATTTGATATTCTTATTTTCTTATGATTTTACCTCTGTTACGGATGCTACACACAAAACCATTCGTTTACAGGCTGAATCATCCTTTTCTAAGATTCTTCTCAAAGCCGAACGTTCTGACCTATCTATTTCTCTATCATATCTGTATTTTAACTCGAACATAACACGATTCGGTGTGAGCATCCTAAAAAAAAATGTGTAATTTATGTAGATTGTACACTTGTATTTTTTAAAAGTAAAATCTAAGCATACCTTGGCATTGATATGGATCCAAATTTCATACGATCCATCGATGCCAGTTTCCATACTATCCATCGATAGTGATTTTCAATCCAACCTGGTGGAATTAAAGCAGGATCTACTCCTGGACTAGATTCAAAAGATCTTATGAACTCCAAAGTTCCAACACTTTCAGTGTTATTCATTATCAGCCGAGCATCATCACCCACTTTGAAACCATCAATATTTTTGCGTATAAGATCCTCCCTGAGTTTGTCACAAACATTAGACAGTTGTGAGTAAACAAAAATATTTTTTAAATTTATTGCAGTATGACTAATACGGTTACTCACGGATAATAATCTATACATTGGAATTTGTACTCCTCTGCTGTATTTGCTGTGATTTCCAATATATTTGGGCTGATTCTTGCATCGATGAGCTATGTTATATAAATTCATTAATAAATAATATTAAATTCTGATATTAATCAATAGATTGTTACCTCTTGAATGCTACGAGGAACCGGTGGCTTTCCTTCAGTAATTTGTCGCCACGAAATACGACATTTTTTATTTGACTCTCTGCTTGACAATAGACTACCTTTTATTGGTTTTGGTTTATTACGTTTTTTCATACGAATTAATCTTTCCTGAGCGACGTACAATTCAATATAAGTTAACCAGGTTGTTAATTAAATCATTAAAATAAATAAAATTTATCAAGACAATGACTCACCTGCTCCAAAGAAGCACTCAAACGTTTTTCTAGTATATTTACAAATTCGTTAGTAGAAACATCCTGATTGGCACTTTTGTAGCGTTTTGGAACTTCTGTATTGTAAACTGAATCCTCCAATTTTGATTCCTCATGGGTGACCGGTGAGTTTGTGCATCGACTAGCATTACCAATATTATATGGTACTTTATGATTTGATATCGATCTAATGAACAATTCTGTGCTCTTATCTTTATAAGGTACCTTAAACGGGGATCTAGATGAGTCACAGTTTTCTTTTAGTACAGAAGTATTCAAACTCCTCATGTTTCTGCGTTTGCGTGAAACAACTTTATCTACATCACTTAGTACAGGACTAGTTGATGATGCAATTGGAGTTGTTGGATTCTCATCAGTTTCTCTTGAAACTGGAATTGAATCCTTTCCAGGAATTTCAACATCTATTGGTTTCGGCTCAAATTTGGAAGCCCAGGATGTAGAGTCCTTTGAATTTTCTTCATCCTCAAGAAGAGCAGCTGTACTGGCTTCAACTTCATCAAAGATCAAAATTTTCTTTAGTATCTGTCCTTTTTCTAATGTAGGATTATCAATATCTATCATATCCGTATTGATTTTGGTCGATATAATAGGAAAAGATTTCTGGGGTTGCCATTTTGGAGACATTGTTCTATCATTTCCCTTAATATCTTCTTGGTTTGCTAGTGAATTACATTTCTCTTCTTGTGCATCCTCTTGCATTTTATTTATTTCTATTTTGCTATCAGAAACATCTGAGAATAATTTTCTTGCTTGGAACTCATTGCTCAAGCGTGGTCTCTTCAATTTTAATAAGTGAAGCCTACCGGATGGTGTATCTTCATCTACCTCAGATGCTTTTCTCTTAATTATCTGCTTAAATCCTGAGGATATTGAGTTGTTTCGCAGAATAAGATTTCCAGGAGTAGAGGAACAGTTTTCATCTTTTATACTACTGGGACCACTAGGCGTATCACTCAATTCACAAGAAAACGATGTTTTTACCTTTGATAAGGATTCTTCGGAAATCTTCACTGAACGACCTCCTGCTGTTGAAAATCCGAAATTCATCGGTTTACTTATATCAATTTCAAAATCTTTTATTTCTGAAATTTGCTCTTGAAGTACATCATTGCTGACTGTGCTGTCCACATTTTCAAAAATTGTCTTTGCTTTTGATAAGGCCTGTTCAGAAACTTTCACTGGGCGACCCCCTGCCGTTGAAAATCCAAAAGTCATCGGTTTCTTTATATTAGTTTCAAAATCTCTCATTTCTGGAAGTTGCTCTTGAAAGACATGTTTGGTGACTGTGCTCTCCACATTTTCAAAAATTGCCTTTGCTTTTGATAAGGCCTGTTCAGAAACTTTCACTGGACGACCCCCTGCTGTTGAAAATCCAAAAGTCATTGGTTTCTTCACATCAGTTTCATAATCTCTTTTTTCTGAAAGTTGCTCTTGAAACAAATCTTTGGTGACTGTGCTCTCCAGATTTTCAAAAATTGCCTTTGATTTTGATAAGGCCTGTTCGGAAACTGTCACTGGACGACCCGCTGCTGTTGAAAATCCAAAAGTCATTGGTTTCTTCACATTAGTTTCATAATCTCTCTTTTCTGAAAGTTGCTCTTGAAACAAATCGTTGGTGACTGTGCTCTCCAGATTTTCAAAAATTGCCTTTGATTTTGATAAGGCCTGTTCAGAAACTGTCACTGGACGACCCGCTGCTGTTGAAAATCCAAAAGTCATTGGTTTCTTCACATCAGTTTCATAATCTCTTCTTTCTGAAAGTTGCTCTTGAAGGAGATTTTTGCTGACTGTGCTTTCTATATTTTCAAAAAGTGCCTTTGCTTTTGATAAGGCCTGTTCAGAAACATTCACTGCACGACCCCCTGCTGTTGAAAATCCAAAAGCCATAGACCTGTTTTCGCTTTGTTTGATGTTGATATCGTTTTTCTTTAATTCATCAGCTACTTCATTTCTGGGTATATTCCCAGTCGATTCAGATAACAATATTTTGGCCTTCGACAGAGTATCTTTAGAAATAGTTACTGGACGACCACTAGCAGTTGAAAAACCTAGTGATAATTTCCTCGTCCTTTGATTTTTTCTAACTTTATTTTCTTTGTTGATTACATCTTCAGTAAGTAATGAAGGTCTTACTTTTAACATTGTTTTAGGAATAATATTCACTTTTTTATTATTAGCTCTAGAAGAACTTGCTAACACAGTTAACCTGGGTTTAATAAAGTGATGTTCGGTACATACTGTGCTTTTTTTAGGTACATTGGCAATAACATTCGTAAGATTATTCAATTTTATTGTGCTTATCACTAAATTATCATTCACTTTATTAACTTCCTTTTGCATCCTTAGTTTTTCTCTGTAGGCACAACACTGACTCTTCACAAAATCTGCAGTAGAGAAACCATAAAATGGTCGAAAATTAATTGAATCACTATTGCCATTTATATCTTCGTTATCTAATTTAATCGATAGCTTCAAGGATTCTTCAATTTGCAATAATGCTTTAAGTTTATTCGCAAGAAACTTACTGAACGTAAGTTCTAAAGTTGAAAAACCATGGAATAATCGTTGCACCATCTTTTGTACTTTTGCTATGTCAAATTCTTCTCTGTTTATTTGATTATGTGGAGAAACATGAGTGGCAGGCACTTCATTATTGTTAAGTACAAAAACATTTGTCAGATCTTCATTTTGGAATATGAACTTTGCTTTTTTCAAAGCATTTTCGCTGATTGCCAAAGATTTTCCGGCTGCAGTAGCAAATCCTCTACAGGACATAACATTGGATGGCTCTGTTAAATTATCATCCTTAAAATCATATTTTCGCTTTCTCAGGATTGCATTTTGTGGCAATTTCACAGAGGTCTTGGATTGAGCCAGAGGATGTGACAAATTTGTAACATGTGTCTTTTTATTTAACGTTGGCCAACTTCTCTGCTGCTTCATGTTTGATACATGAGGCTTACCATTTTCTACTTCTAGACAATTGTTAATGTCAGTGTCATCATACATTTTCTCTGCAGCACGAAGTTTATCTTCACTGACTGAAATGCTCTTCCCACTGGCGGTAGAGAAGCCAGATGTAGCAATTTTTCCGATTTTACTAACTAAATTTAGGTCTCCGATCTCTATACTGGATTCCTCAATATTCTCAAACAATTTCATAGCAGCTGAAATTCTTTCTTGATTAATATTTATATTTTTACCACTCGCCGTTAAGAATCCACAAAGTGATTTATCGATTATATCATCAGATTTCTCAATAGTTGCGTCATCGGATTTCTTATATTCGTTTTTGCTTATCGTGTTTTCCAATTCTTTAATTTTAGTCTCGCGAACAGACGTACCGCCCACTTCATTTGATCTATATTCCCAGTCACCAAATTCTTCAAGATCCTCAGCAAACGCCATGGCCATTTCGCCCAAATTTTCCATTTGCGTGTCAGTCACCTCGTTTTCCACTTCACGGAAGATGTCATCAGCTTCTTCGTTGTCTTCTTCCAGGGATAAAGAAGCCGATATGTTTTTCATACATGTTTCTGATACCTCAGAAATGTTTAATGACTCTCTGATAGTGGAATTTAATTGCTTCATCTTATTACTCGTTATATCTTCAATGTTCGTATTTTGATTTTTTTCAGGATCAACGACTTTTTTCTCGCTTTCATTGGTATCGGGTATACAGGTTGACTTTCCAGATTCCATTGGGCACAGTTGTGAAAATGGTATCAGTCCTAATTGATTGTGAGGTCTAGATTCATTCTTGATACCCACTGGATGCACTATGGCACTTTCTAAAAGTTTTACGTCTCTAGTTAAATCATCAACGGAAACAGCTACGTATTCATGTTCGAGAATTTCTCTTCGTGGTCGTTGCAATTGTTTGATAGCCTTGATACGATCTTCGACGGATTTCTCCGATGATTCTTGTTCCTGAATATTAACAACCTCACAAATTTTGTCGATAGCGCTGAAAGATGTGTTTGCAAAAAATTCTTGGGTCGATGTATTGAATTGTTCTGTTGTTTTGATCTCAGTATTTTTGTTATCCATACAGCTGGGTACATCCTGCGAAACTGTGGAATCTTGTTTAGGGAACGTAGCATATTTTTTGTCATTATCACAGTTGGTCTTAAAATTAGTAGTAGATGCTAAAGTCACTGTATTAGTTGATATAACAAAATCATTAGAGGCACTTATTTGGTCATTGGCTTCCAATGTTTTGCTATTGATACGTTGGTTGAGTAATGATTTTGATGGAGATGGTTTGAATATTCGTCGTTTCGGACGACGTCGTATTCTTTTACTGTTCAAAATAGGAGACGTGCTTACATACTCAGGTTCTACGTTCCTCTGAATAGTTTCTGCTGGTGTTAATTGTACAGAACATGGTTCTTTCTCAGCCTGCAAGTGCATTTTGTATGATTGATACTTGACACAAATACTGAGATGTTGAAGTGAACTTAATCTTTTTGATGTAGTAAAAAATATATTTCCTTACACTGTCCACAGATTTAACGATACGTTCAGTTGAACCCTGTACACTGGGGATATTCCTCTTGCATTCTGGTGTTTCCAAATCACTTGTCCATGATTCATTTATATGTGAAAGAAACGGTACAAGACTCAGTGGAGCATTAGGTATTGAAGCAGCACTAGGAGTTCTAAAATACAATAGAAATTGTTTGAAGTTCTATTATTCAGATTTATATGAATATGCAGAAACCTACTTGCTCTGGTCAATGGAATCGAGTACAGGGGTTTTCAAGGAAGTCAAAAAGGAAATATCCTTGTTAGGTGTATCGAATGCAACAGGAGTATAACATAGTGTGTTATCTGCAGCATCGTCTGAAATAAAGAAAAACAGTAAATCCCAAATAATATTATTGCCACAACAATGCTACAAGAACAAAGCAAATACACAAGAATCAGGAAAATCATTACCAGAGAACAATTCTTCAGAATCTTCGTTTGCGTCTTCGTCGTCCTCGAAAATTGAACTGTGCTTTTGTACTGAATTTGTTGAAACTTTTTCTTTCTCGCGCAAAATAATTGTTTTGCCTTCGGCGCCGTTCTTGTTCATATTCGCACATGACATTTCCTCGTAAATAGCGTTACACGTTGTATTCGCGAGGCATTTGCCCAGTGTTATGTATTCATTAGGATCTATAGATTCTTTTTTTTTAAGAATTACACGAAAATCACAGAGAAACTCGGAATAAGATAAAATTAATCACATAGAATAACGTCATACGAAAGATCTGCTGTAGACTTGACAAAGAAATTTCATGTTATACCTTAGTGAATCTCATACAATTGCTGAATTGCACCATTAAATAACTGATAACAAAGATTCAATATGTATTAAACAATAGGACAAACACAACATCAAAATCTTTTGCGAAGCAATTTTTTTACTGTAAAATGATCCTTTCTACTGCAATCATATGATTGGTCTGTTATGGCGGATCTTTGGAATGCAGCGTGCGAAGCTAAGTGAATCCTAACCTTGTCCGAATGAGCGCGAAATCGGAGATCGAGGGAAAAAGTGAAATTTTGTGAATAACATGGGGCTGAAAATGAAAACTGCTATTACGTGGTCTACCCTCGAATTAACGGGGCTTCTCGAAGACGAAGATTCGCGTGTGTGTTTCGAAAGAACCAAAAGACATCTCGGTTTGCATCCATTTCATCTAACAGACCTAAATGCGGCATTGCGCGAAATTTTAAGCTCGAGCTTAAATAAATATGATCACGAGTACGTATTGTCTAATGAATTGTTCTGGAATACCAAGGATATTTTTACGTTAATTATCAACGACTTCGACACTACTGCATAGTGTCTGGTATATTAATATGTATAGGTTATGTTATGGTTCCCTTGCGTCGAATTAAATATTCCTTTTCTTTTATTAAAATTCTAGATTGAAGGGGATTTTACTTTCTTATCAAAATCCTAAACTACTTAATTGCCTTGGAGATATATTTTATGACACCTGTTACGTACATGTGGACATTGAAGCAGATTTCTATATCTTCAGACCAGAAGTTGCATGTAACCTAAAAGGTAACTATATATTCTATTCTTTTTATGAATGACTTAGTAAACAAAGTTGTGAATCTAATTTTTTACTGATATTTATTTAGGTATTGTTAATAAAAAAAGTGAAGGTCATGTAGGAGTTTTGGTACACAAAGCATTCAATGTGTCTATTCCTAAGCCAGAGGATGATGATGATTGGCCAGGTAATAAGGTGAACGTAGGACAGGAAGTGAAATTCACTGTGTCTTTCTTGGATTTTAAAGGGAGATTACCTTATATTCGTGGTGTTTTTGATCCTGAGTGAGTATTAAATCCAATGAAATTTACAATGGTTATTGTAGTTTACATTATATAAGAGATGCTTTATATTCTATTTCAGTGAATATTTACAAGGATGTAGAATGTTTGACCCAACTGAAAATATTCCTAAAATCAATGATGGACGTAAAAAGAAGAAATCTCAAGATATCGCAGTTCCAAGACAAAATAAGCGTGTTACGTTCAGTAGCGATGATGAGTCAGACGAAGCGCAGGAACAAGTTTCCCCTAAGAAGAATTCAAAAGCCTCAAAAAATAAGAAAAATCAGACAATGGACTCTGAAGAGGAGATTGATTCTCCAAAAAAGCAAGCCAGCAAGTCTAAGGTTTTGGCCTCTGAATTGAAAACAAGTGACTCAAAGAGCAAGTCGAAAAAATCGAAAAAAGAATCTACACCAAGCTGGGAAGTAAAAAAGGAAGAAGAAGAGACAAAAACACCCACTAAAAAATTATCGAAAAAATCGTTATCCAAAGTTTTTGAAAGCAGTACATCCGAGGAGGAAGAAGAGTCACGTCAGGCTCAACTTAAAAAGGCTATTAAAAAATCCAAGATGACGAAGCATCAACTAAGCGACAGTGAACCTGAAGTAGAGACGACACCATTATCTAAAAAACAATCAAAGAAATCGAAAACTATAAAATCGGAAGCAGTAGAAATAAGCAATGTCGAAAAGAAACCTATAATTTTGACATCTGTGACTAGTCAATATAGTGATACAGGTGAACATAAAGAGTCATCGTCAAAATCACCTAAAAAACAGACGAAGAAATCGAAAACGAATGATACCGGAATCTCATCGAAAGCTCTTAAATATGAAAAGAAGCAGGATAGCGATTTAGAAGGGGATGATTTACTAGCTCGAAAATCAGTATCTAAGAACCAATCGAAAAAATCTAAAAGAAAAAATTCAGAAACAGAAGTATCAAGTGAAAACGAAAGGAAACCCTACATTTACAATTCCATAAACAGCCAGGATAGCGAGAGTGAAGAAGAAAACTCAGTAAGAATACCATCCCCTAAAAAATCATTGCAAACATCTATAAATACGGATTCTAATAATCAATCGAAAAAATCTAAAAGAAAAAATTCAGAAAACGAAGTATCAAGTGAAAACGAAAGGAAACCGTACATTTACAATTCCATAAACAGCCAGGATAGCGAGAGTGAAGAAGAAAACTCAGTAAGAATACCATCCCCTAAAAA